>CBMN010049840.1:0-14957 GCA_000582825.1 Hordeum pubiflorum
CTATACTTGTGGGTCATCAAGAGGCGAGGTTTCAGAGGCCTTCTCTCCTAGGGCGGTGCACATGGAGCAGATGTGGTATGTTCTCGTGGCGGCTAGGGTTGGCCGAGGCCTCAAATATATATGCGTGTCCGGTTGGTGAGACATGGGCTGGACCCACGTCCGAGTTAACAAGGCCCAGGATCTGACATCTCAGATATGTGATGCGTCTATTACGGACTCTTCGTTCCTGACCTACCATGATCCAATGTCTTGGATATGTCATGCCTCTGTTATGAACTCTCCGTTCCTGACCTGAGTTGAAAACCCCTCGTTGACTTTGGACAACCTGTCCCAGATAAGCTTCGAGGTTTCTAGAGCACTCACTCTGTCAAAATGTCCTTTGCTCGGATGGACAAATATGATATTCTTCGCTTGAGAGTCGAGTTGTTTGAATCTCTTCACATCAGTAGCATTGACGCTTGATCCCATGGGAGGAATGCCATTCTCGACAAACCAGAGATCGTTGTCAATAACCACAAGATGCATGTGCATCTTGTTCTTCCAGAAGGGGTAGTCCATTCCTTCGAAGACAGGACACATAAAGGAGATATTAATCATGCCTACAGTCGACATAACCAGGTGGTTAAACCAAACTCACACAGAACAAGGGAGTACCTTGCTTTGATATCAATTAAAAGTGCGTTATATCGACCAGAGGGGGTGATTGGGCGATTTTGCAAATTCTTCACTAAGGAATTACTTAGCAAAGAAATACAGAGTGACAAAGTACTACACAGCAGATAAGGTACTCAAGTGCATGCGAAACAAGGTAATTGTAAAGTCATCATGATGAAACATGGCATACACAAGGAATGAGTAGCAAGTGATGAGGATAAGCAAGCAGAAAATACCGTGACTGAAGAATTAAGGTTGAGGAAATTGAGAAATTCTTCACTCGGTCTTCACAGAACAGGGAGCAATTTCATCAACGTATGAATGAGGAAGTGAAAAGGTTGAGGAAAGAGAACCCGATTGCTCAATGAAGACACATGATTTGTTCTACCAATTCCAATGGTGGTGATAGTTGTACATCTAGTTGGAGCGGCGTGGAATTGAAACCATAAGACACTAAGTCTTCATTGTATTCTCCTTGAGCTAAAGTCACTTAGACTCCGCCCAATCACTCGTGGTAAGTNNNCAAGGTAGACTTCCAAACCTTCACAGACTTGGTCACACGACAATTCACAATGGATCTTGGATGCTCTAGACCTTGATGCCTAACCGTCTGGAAGATACACAGTCTTTAAAGGTAACATGCGTTGGTTACACACAAAACAATTTCTTCAGTGATGTTCAATCACTTGAGGCTCTAGGGTATGGGTTTTTCCTCACTTTGGATTCGCTCAAAGTCATCAGAGGAAGGGTTGCTCTAGATGACACTTGTCAATCTCTCTCTTGGAGCAGCCATCCAACTAATGGTTGTGCGGGCGGCTATTTATAGCCAGGGGCAACCTGACATTATAAGACATAAATGCCCCTGCGGACATGACCGTTGTCAGGATAAGGATCAACTCGACAGCTGGCACTAAGCGCAGCAGTGGTCGGAATTTGAACTCTCAAATTCGTCGGGACTCTCAAATTCCTCATGGTAGGTAGATCGCACTAGCGAAATCCTAACTCCTCAGTTAGACCAGTTTCTTCAGCGACCAGAAGAACTTCATCTATATCACTGAAGAACTCAACTGCACTGCAGGAGATTTCCAAATTCTTCAACTCGAACAAATAGGTAGGTTATGTTTTTGAGAAGAGCATCACTTGGAAATGCGCTTATGTATCACCTAAACCCTTTAACACGGTGTTTCCTATAACTCAAAATAAGAATAAAGAATCTATGAGAAAGTATCTATGAAAACAAAGTCTTCAAGCTTCCAATTCTTCACTTCAATTTCTTCAAAGGTTGCACCAAATCCTTCACATAAGGAATTACATTTTTAGGGGTCGTCTCCCGTCGGTTAAACCAAATATTCATGGATTGTATCTTCTGTATACACTCACAAACACATTAGTCACTTAACTCATATGTCTTCAATACTCCAAAACCACTAAGGGGATACTAGATGCACTTACAAACTCATTCTATTCTATCGACAAGGAAGAGTAGGGCATGGGAGATGGCGGGAGCTCGACTCCCGTGAGCCGGCTAGTGTGTCGTGTCCTACTCCACCTCGCCGGTGACTGGACCAACACTCTATGGAGTGCAACCGGCCGCCGGACATGGGCATGGCGGAGGTGGACGAGCTCCGCTTAAATATCGTTTTATGTTGCATGTAATAGTATGGATTTGAGGCATCTAATTTGAGGTATCCGGTTGTAGAATGCATTATCTGAGGCTTGACCGATCATTGTCCACAAGCTCGTCCGGGCGCGTCCGTGGGTGTTCGAGGGGTCGGATTTGCCAAGTCCGGATGTAAATGCTCCAAGATGCAAAAAGATACCCAAAGTAATTAAGTGCAATATTATTTGGATACGACACTAAGAGACAATGTATTGACGTGGTTTTCTCTAAAAATAGATTGGCACATATGAGGACACATTTCGAGTAAAAAAACATATGAAGACACACAAAGAGACATTCATTGGGAGTGCGGTAACACGTATTCTATAAAATTTACAATAACAAATCTGTATGATGTGAAAATATAATCAATGATGAATCTAATAGTATTGGTTTGGTATTGTATATGTTAATAATTATTTTATAAACTTGATCACTATTTACAAAGTTTAACTTTAACCAAAACTAATACGCAGAGTAAATAAAATGAAGGGAGTAATAGTAAAGATACGATTGACGGGCGCAAAATCCGCGAGTCATCAATTTCCCTAGTAACTATTGAAGTTCAGTATAAGTAATGGTCAAAAACAAAAGCCTCCGGTGATCTTCTTACTCTTTTCCTATCACCTCAATGGACATACTCAAATCTGTTTAAGAAAGGCCGATTAGCTCAGCTGGTTAGAGCGTCGTGCTAATAACGCGAAGGTCATAGGTTTGAGACCTGTATGTGCCATTAAACTTTTTTTTCTTTTTTCTTTTTTACACGATGGAAAAAATATGCAAAAAAAAATCAATAAGATGGCTTCGCCCGGGTTCGAACCGGAGACCTTCAGTGTGTTAGACCTTCATAGGTTCGAGACCTGTATGTGCCATTAAACTTTTTTTTCTTTTTTCTTTTTTACACGATGGAAAAAATATGCAAAAAAAATCAATAAGATGGCTTGGCCCGGGTTCGAACCGGAGACCTTCAGTGTGTTAGACCTTCAGGGGTAATAAATCATTTGTTTTCTGATTCAACATCATACAGCTGATCTAAGTTGTAATAATAACCACTGACACATATGAACTAATTATCTGTCAAACAGACAGATATACGAACTATTCCCTTCGTTCTATAATATAAGAGCGTTTTGCAAGCTTATATTTTGGGACGGAGTAATTTTCACGCGGGTTTAGAAACATAGGGTCATGAACATTACATGGGTGAGATTGTACCCTACATGTTCACCCTACATCTATACAACTTATCTAGAACTATAAGTAACAACTACACCACGAAACCTTTAATAATAAATTATTTGTTTTCGGATTGAAGATCGTATGACTGATATAAGCTGTAATAATAACCACCGACACATATGAACTAATTATCTGTCAAACAGACGGATATATGAACTACTCCCTCCGTTCCATAAATATAAGATCATTTTGCAAGCTTATACTGTGGGACGGAGTAATTTTCAACGAATAGCTTGTTTTTCTTCAAAAGCCAACACATAATGGCATGCAGAGAAGCCAAATTCCACATTCCACCATCCACAACCAACCGATTTATTCAGATAGTAGCATCAATATCATGCGCGATTCTCGGGTTCAAGAGCGTCAGACGTGAGATGTCCACGCGGGTTTAGAAACATAGGGTGATGAACATTACATAGGTTAGATTGTACCCTACATGTTCACCCTACATCTATACAACTTATCTAGAACTATAAGTAGCAACTTAATAGTTTTCTTTTCTTTTTGATTTTTTGGTGTCATCAATGTGAAAAGATGATGTAGTCAATGCAAAATAAGAAAGGGGTCGTCACAAGAATCTGCCTGAATTGAACTGCAATGTGCAAGAAATTGACATGTATTCCCAGATTCTTCCACATATGAAGCCTGCTTTCTTGATAAGTTTCAGTTTTTTGTTCAAATTCAAACAAGCCCTAATATATCAAACATCACTTGATTCTGAAATTTGATTAGGATTGGAGGCACTAGTTGAGCCTCCTTATGAGACACACAACATACGATTTTATAGATATATATGCTGCTCAACAGATGAATCAAAGAGGCTGGCTAATTACAACAGTCTGGGACGGCAAATAAATAATGACTGACGTTTGAACGATGCCGACCAGAAGGATGTCATCAGTGTACGTACATACAGGTAAAAGGGGATGTATCATGTTCAGGGACACCCATCACGATTATTATTCATATGTTAGTTGGCACAAAGTTTAAACAGAAAATTTGACGCCTTCATCGTCCGCCGAAGTGCCCTTAAAGATAACTGCCTTTCCCTTTTGTTCCAACAGCCTCAAAGCTCGCATCAGGACACCGCGATCAATTCCCGCAAGTTCTGCAACACATGCGACAGGACAAAATGAGGATTCAAACTATCCACAATTAATACCATAAGACAACTTTTATTTATTATGAGCAAGGGGCAGGCATCCCCTATGCTATGTACTAGTCCCTCCGTCCGATAATCTAAGAGCGTTTTTCACACTAATGTAGTGTAAAAAACGCTCTTATATTACGGGATGGAGGGAGTATTACTTTTCTTTTTCGTGAATTATATATGGCCTATGCATTACTGACGAGGCACCGCCGCCAACTTATGTCATGGCATAAGCTTCGGTTGCATCGTGGCGTGATACAAGCAGGAATAGGGTTTTCGGAGGATAACCTCTGGTATTCTTTCTTCGTATAACACAGATTATCCCTAGCTTTAAGAATAGTCATCCCTAAAAGGAAAACTGTAACTGCATAATTTCAATAGATCCTTGTCCAAATTAACCAACCAGGGAATCAGAAGAAAAAAACTTATCACTAAGACTAGGCTTAGCTAGAGGGCTCCTCCTGAGGCTGGTGGCGGCTACAATAATGCCAAATACACATGACAAGTTGGGTAAATATGAAAATATTTATCCAACCGCTAATTCTAAATCCTATATGTATATTACCGTTTCTACCGCAAATTGCTTTCATCAAGCAAGAAATAAGCATTACAAAAATATTGACGGTCCCCTGGTAAATCTAACCTCATCACCATCAAGTTTGTATACTTACCGGTCCCATGTGTTTCAATTCCAGAGCGTATATCTTCAATTGTTGTTACTTCCAACCCATTTTCCTTAACCTACAAGCATAACACAGAGACAAATATTAAGTCACTGTCACTATTCATTGATAAACTGATAGCTTCGAAAGGAACATGTTTAACAGAATACAAAGTCTTACAAAGTCTAATATGTAGTTAGCCCAATCTTGAATCCGCAGCCAAAGAATGAGACACTTCTTGTGACTTTTGTCAATCCACTCTGCGCGACCTGCAGTTTGAACTTGGCTTTAAGTAGTTTCACAACACAAAACTAAACACAGGCCAGGGGTAATAAAAGCATCGATCATCTAGAAAAACAAAAATACACACAACTAAAACAATAACTAAAAGATTTAATGTTGTGCATAATAAACCTTCACTAACAAGAGCTGCAAGGAACACTTCCTTTGCTTCATAGCTTAGAGATCCTGAGTAATATAAAGCATGTAAGTTCAGTGCAATGTCAATAGAACTGTCCAAATGCATAGTAAACTAGTCGAGTAAATACAATTTTCATGTATACACTAGTCCGCCATGCTCAAAAGGCTCCATGGTAGGCCTTAGGAACAAATTACCATCACGCCAGATCACTATGACATAACATTTTCAACACAGTAAGACATATTTTAGCTGAATTGCAGAATAGTAGTCAAAACACAAGGTTCAGATAAATACGACTTACTCTCAATCTTTGGATTGGAGAACAATGGAAAATCTTCTTCCAGGGAGATTATATACATCTTTTGACTTCTACAGTAATCAAGTATCAGCTCCTTCCATAGCTGCACTTGCTTTTCACGTGTTTCTCTCACAGGCTGCAAACTGGAAACAAATGTTGTCATGATATTATATTATCAGTCCATGTACATATCAAAAGAAGTGTTTAACAGAAGTTTTAGAGTTGGTTTTAAGATAACATACACAAAAGATCCCTTACATTACTCAACCAAATATAGGAATTAGTAAAGCAAGGAAATGCTTCAACTGTTACACATACTGTTGGGATATGAAAGAAAGATGCCAGGTCTCAGACACTCTGAATCAGATACTGGTTGTAATTTTGGGATGCTATAAAGTAGAGATTTGTGAAGAGAGACATTTGAGTTTTAAGCAAAGGAAGATTTTGATGAAACAAGTGCTTAAGCAGGGACGGAGCCAGTGGGGGGCGAGTTGGGGCCATGTCTCCCCCCACGGCAACCTTTTTTTCTTCTTCTGAAAACAGCCTTAGATTGTTAGTTCAAAGTGCTTTAAATTTATATGTTTGGCCCCGCTCAACATTTTATATCTTCCATTAGCCCCCTTTAGTAAGATTGTTGGCTCTGTCCCTGTGCTTAAGCTTACTAACATATTTCCTTTAGTAATCCTGATGTACAATCCTTCATAAATATTCAGTTCTTCACTTACAAAACATGTTTTTCATTCGAATCTATAAAATGCCATTTTATGCCTTATTGACAAGCTAACTCAGAATAAACCAAGGGAATAAGATATTAAAGGAAATTTACATGATTTAGAATGTACTCACATGATTATATGATATATCCGAAGTAGTAATAAGTAAGTTTAACTAACAAAAGGGCAAGAACATACGAAAATCACGAACCACTTTATTGTACAATTTGTCCAGTAACTCATTGCCAAACAAATAATTCACTGAAAAGTAATTTCATTACTAACATAGCACTTGGAGCAGAAGTTAACTGCCCAACATTTTCACCAGGCACTGAGTAAGAATCTCCTACTCCTCCTATACGGCTATACATACTGCAGAACCGCAAATCATGCAAAATGTTCAAACATGTGACAATATTGCTGGAGGAGGGGGAGGAGAGAGATTACGTAAAGTAGGGCGGGTAGTTGAAAAAGTGGGGGAGCTTGAAATCCACCGGCCTCTGCATCTCTGCTGAAGCGCGAGCTTGCGGGAGCCAAAGCTGCGAGCGCGTAATGGAGATCTAAACCGGCAAGCTGCCTGCCTCCGTGCCTCGCTGTTGGCTGCTGACTAGCCTGCTGCTTGAGACAGTGGCGGGTCTAGGAATTTAAAACAGGGCGGTCCACCTGAAAAGGTTGACAAGAAATATGACATGTGAACGTTCTAATTAATTTACCAATATCACATATACACAAATCAATATGTTCTTACGGACACATAATTCTCAATTAAATCACAGTTTTGCATAAAAGAAGTACTTTACATACTAATTATTCAACATTTCTACAAGAAAAAATTAGACTCTAGCAGTCACTGAATTCTATTAAGTGTCAATCATAATTGAACAAACAGAAAAATGAATCGATCAATATAAGGGTTGAATCAGAAATTTGGAAACTTGGGAAATGGGGATAACCGTACGTTTGTGCTGTGTTTGGTCGTGGGTCGGTTGGAGAGCTGGCTGCTGTAGTGCAGGACAGGGTCACCGGCGGCCGCCGGGCAGGACTAGTCTGCGGACTGGGCGGCTGGCCACGGTGGACCGGCCAGGCAGCGTGCGGGGAAGGGCAGGGCGAGGCACGGATCCAGGCGGGAGGCGTCGACGGCGAGTAACCGGCGAGGCACGGAGCACGGAGGTGGGCGGGAGGCGGCCGGCGGCGAGTTCAGATCGGGAGCAGAGAGGGGTCGAGGTGGGGGAATGGACTGGAACAGGGCCGGGACGCCATGGCACCTTGCTTATGGGCTGGGACGACATGCTGTTCTTTTTTCTCCTCCAGCCCATCTACTATTCTTTTATTTCTTGCGGGTGCATCTACTATTCTTGTAAGGTACGTACTAATATATACACCTTATATGAAGCAAAAATTAGTATAATTAAATAAAAATAAAATATTCTGAAAATATTTTTGAAATAAACTTGACCTTTCATTGTACTGGTAAACAATTTCCACAAAAGGAAAAAACCCCGTTGACTTCTTTTCGACAAAAAACAAAACAATTGGCCAAAATAGTGTGAATAGTGACCAATAATAGCAAATTAAAAAATTGCCCTGGGGTCAAAAATGTTTTTTGTTCCCGAAAATTTATATACCAGTATAAAATAAAGAAAAAAAATAGAAA
This sequence comes from Hordeum pubiflorum, assembly GCA_000582825.1. Classification (NCBI taxonomy): domain Eukaryota; kingdom Viridiplantae; phylum Streptophyta; class Magnoliopsida; order Poales; family Poaceae; genus Hordeum; species Hordeum pubiflorum. The sequence continues at coordinate 8,452 of CBMN010049840.1, forward strand.
AAGAAAGTTTACTCTAATAAAACTTTTAAACACCCAGGATCCAAAGGGTATTAGACTATATCTCCCTCAATGCTAGATGCAAGCAAGTCTCGCCTGAAGGATTTTCTGTGAGCTACGCCAGCAAATATTCGTGCATTCCTCGCTTCCTCACCACTGGTTAGCTGTTCGCTTCGATTTCCTTTGGCTTTTTTCTTTTCTTCTTTTATTTTTTTCTTCACAAGATTTTCTGGATTCTCAGTTTTCTTTGTTTTTCACCGCGCTTTCTTGTTTTTTTCTTCCCTTTTTCTTGTTTTTCTTGTGTTTCTTTTTCTCCATTTTTCATTGGTTTATTTTTTATTTCTCCGTTTTCAATTGTTTTCAATGTTTTTTCTTTGTTTCCCATTTATTTATTTTTCTTTCATTTTCTATGTTTCTCTCTTGGTTTTCATAGGAGTTTTTTCTTTTTCTTTGTTTCTATTTTGTTTTTACTGTTTTCATTGTACTGCACTGGTTTTCTTTTGTCAATTATCATTGACTTTTTATTTCTCTTTCCGTATAGAACAGTAATATAATTTTATACATTTTAGTAAATTAAGTTACAAAAACAAACTTATATACATATAAAATAAATAATTTGTATAGTCAAACATTTTTGAAATGTACGATTAACATTTTTCACATACAAGATTAAGATTTTCTAAATACATGTCCAACATTTATGATTTTTTTTATTTTTTATGTCTACATTTTTACATCACCATTGTACCATTTTTAAATACACCAATAAAATATTTATATACACTTTTAAATTTTTTAAAATACATGATTAACTTTATTTAAAACATATATAATTTTAAGTCTATTTTTTATAGACATTGTAGACTTTTTGAATAGACCAGCAATATTTTTATATACACAGAAACATTTTCCAAATACGTGATTAATATTTTTATATAGACATTTCACATTTTCCAAATAGATGATTACATTTTTGAAAACATATTTTTAATGTCTACTTTTTCCATAGACATTGTACAGTTTCTGTATGCATCACGAATATTTTTATATACATATTACCATTTTCCAAATACTTTATTAATATTTTTAAATACACATGATCATTTTCCAAATATATGATTAACATTGTTGAAAACATCTTTTTTTATGTATACTTTTTCCATACACATTATGTTTTCGTGTATATTCGGACAAATTATATATACTTTAACATTTTTAAAATACATGATTATCAGTTTTTAACACATATCTTTTTTATTACTAATTTTCCCATAAACATTCTATATTTCTTGTATACATCAGGATCCTTGTTACATACACGTTTTAAAGAATTCAAGTACATGATTAATATTTTTTTTCATATATATGTTTTGATGTTTATTTTTAATACACATTATACAATTTTCGTACATATTAGAAAAAAAATCAATACATGTTTATCATTTTTCTAATGCATGATTAACATTTTCAGTTTTTGTATACAAAGTGATTTTATAATAGCTATATTGGAAATATTTTGAATTAAAAACAAAAATGAAACAAAAATGAAACAAAAATGAAATACAAAAATGTAAAAAGGATAAAATTAAAAAAGCATTAAAGGCATGTCCGCGTTGGGCCAGCCCAATCGGGTGGCTGCCTGAAGCGAGACGTCCTACTGTCTCGCGTCAGTCGAGACATAGGTGTGTCCGTATAGAACAACCAAAAAGTCAAGGGTAGGTCGCGGCCTATCATGTCTACCCTGGAGATCTGCCCCTAGCTTGTGAGGACCAGAGGGTTGAGGGTGGAGTCGGGGAATGGGGGAGGAACCAAGGAAGGAGAGGAGCTCGCCACCGAGTTGCCATCGTCGGGTCAAAGGCAAGCTCGAGGAGCGGAGCGGAGGGAGCAGCGATTGTTAACGAGCACTGCTCACTCTGCTCTAGTGGTGGAGGCCCAAGGAGGAGAGCAGCAATATCACGATGGTCCGATGGAGGCTCGCAAAGGGGAGCGGCGCGACAGTGGTCTTGTGGAGGCCGGAGTGAGCGAGCCTGGGAGATGGCTCATGGCGGCGGTGCAGTCGAAGACGACGGGGGGTGATTTTTTTATGGGTTAGCTGATATAGATTTGTTTTTGTTTTAGTTGTGGCACGACGGGATGGCTGCAATTACTACTAGTAATGTCGCTCGAAATGGTACCTCCGGGCGTGCTCACATCTCACATGCCATTGGAGACCATGGAAGACGGGTATGATATGCTCGGTGTCTAGGGTTGCTTAATAACATGGGCTGGGCCATATAAAATATGGTATCGAAGAGGTATCCATCACGCATCTCTAATAAAAAAGAGTTTCTTTTCATTTGATCATCAATACTATTAGGATTTAGGATACGTATTGGATGCGTGTCAGAGCCAAATCAATATCGAATATTGTATCCCATACAAACAAGCAGGGTTTGAGAGGGACGTTATCCATATATTTCAGATGATATATTCAAAGTAGAAAAAAATAAGTTTAACTAACAAAAGGGCAAGTATATAATACAATCCCAAACCATATTATTGTACAATTTGTCCAGTAAATCATTGCCCAACAAACAGTTTGCTAGATATAAATTATCGTACTAATATTGCATTATCCCACACCTAGCAATATTAGTACAATATTGTCCACGCCTAGCCCTAAATTCTTAATTTTAACAGTACATAAAATATAACATTTGAAGTCCCTAACGGTGTATATTTTTGTGATATACAACTCATATTATGATGGTTAACTTGTCAACTTAGGTATATGTGTGAGCGTTTTAAACTATAAAGGTGGTAGTGTGACACAAATAAATAATGCATTGGATTGACTTAATAGTGATGCTATAACAGTAAGCTAGAAAATCATACAACTTTAGAAGCTAAAATGCACCGACATAAGTTAATCGACGACCGTGATAACCAATATAAGCATGGCGACCTACTTCTCCACCACCGAAATCAACGCTCCGGCTCCCTCTCCTCTTCACCACTAGGACCACCATCCGTTCTTGCCATTTTTGCATAGATTGCAGACCATCTCACTCGTTCATGGGTCTTCGTTAAAACGAAACACATCTTAACATGCATGATGCGACGATTCTTTTTGCCGCTGTTCTTGAATCTTTCAAAATATATAAAAAGTGCACTTTCCCATTCATTACGTGTATATATTTATTTGTTCATCTGTTATTGTGCTACAGAAAAAAAAAAGTAAATCACATAAAGCAGGGGTGAGAGGGAACCAAGTGGGTGGTGCCAATATATCCTTGTCACCCTGCCCGTGGAAATCTCCATCTATGGTTACGTACTTCTTGACTTGTTTCTTACAGAAGTGGACTATATGATCGACTTGTTTCTTAAGTGGGTTATTTGAAATATAACTGAAATTTCATATAGGGCCTCCGGTGCTCCACGTCTGCAGTATTGACCACATTATGTTATAATTTTTCATATCCAAGCAGTAATTACATAATTAAAATATCATCACTTAAAATAATAAATAATATTCTATAGAACAATGTCAAATGTTGAGGGCTATTTACAGGCAATCGAGTAGGAGGAAGGATGGATGAGATGAGATGAGAGATGATCTGCACACGCACGCACGCACGCGCACGCGCAAGCGCGTGCGCACACACACACACACTAACAGAATGATGGACACGAGCAACCAAGGGATCACCGTTTAGGGAAGAGGAATAAGGAACTAAAGCCTCCTCCATCAATTGATTTCCCTTTATCTCTAGCTAGTTATTGTTTTACAATGACGAACTAAAGCCAATATTCATTTGTTGTTGGAATTTATTTATACTCTGTAATTACAATTAGTGCTATCAATGGACAAAAACGATCTTGGTGATTTGTTATGCTTAAGATTTGTTGGCTAGCTATTGGAAATAATGGTATTACTTGGTTAAATTTGAATATACATTAAGTTAAGCTTGAACTAATAAATTGAAACTTCTTCATTTTTAAAAAAATAACTCCATTATGTACATCAGTCGATAACCCTTAACTTTTTCCTTTTGAATAAAGACACCCAAATAGCCATTTGCCCCTTGAGACGAGATCTCAAAATCGTTGAAGCAGCATCAGGTGGAGCATCACCCCACGCAGAACGGGCTTAGCAATCCATCACCACCAGTTGTGAGGGTTGGAGAAACCGGGCTATGCCACAGAAGATGTCGATGTCGCCACACTAATAAATAGCCAAAAGCTCTCCTTGAAAGACACATGAACTGCCAGGATATGAAGGGGGCCAACATATCTGGGAACGCAAACTCTCACATGCCATTCGTCAGCGCTGGATCGGATGTCGTCGAGGTAGGGAGGGATGGGAGAGACCTTATTCCAACAAGCCATCGACGCCACCACCTCGTTGATGTCGCAGGAGAAGCAAATCCTAAGAAAATAGAACACGACGAATGGGTCCCCACTCCTCGTGCCACCGACGAGGCCGCTGGATGGAGAATAGGAGGGGGACCGAGGCGGCGGAGGAAGTTGTGGCGGTGGCTACGACTAGAGTTAAATTTATTTTTTCCCTTATAACCCTCAACCTTGTATGAGGCAAAAATGTATTATTCTCAGCCCTAGGTCATCAAACGTCTTGGCACCCCTTGAGTTAGAAGGTCTAGCAACTTTCTTTTTTTCGTTTTAGTATACTGGCTGGAGTTTGGAAACATTTTCATCTCTATTCTAGGTATTTCAATAACTATCGCACTACCAATGTTTTTGAATAATTCAATGTACTTATGTTTGTGAGTTGAAAAAAAGGGAACCAGAAAAATCAACAGAGGTATTTGATGTCCTGGTGATTTGAGTACTATGAGAGTTGAAAAATATAGGAATGAGTAATGTATAGATGTTGATTTGTTGAACCCCCCAAAAAATACAAGAATACTCTTAAGCATTAGGTACAAGAACGAAGTTTTAATCAAACCAATGATTCTTTTCCCACAAGGTTTGATTCAACCGAAATTTTCTTTCAAATTCATGCAAACTAGGCCCCATGAATCATTTTTGTGGTTTCCAGAGCTATACGATCAAACAAGTCCCGTAGAATATATTTTTCTACCAAATAGAAGCCTCCAAAATTTCTACACGATTCCTTTGAATCAATACATCATAACTGTTTAGAATAAGTGCGAGCATTCTTTTCCTTGCATGGATTATTCAATCACTCGGTATGAATAAATTCAACACGGTCTCGAGCTCAAAAGACTTGCTGGATTTCCTTTTTATTTATTTTTCATGCTTTAAAAATATATTAAAAACAATCCCAATGTACATGCTTAAGTATTATGTATGCTAAAACATAAATATGCGAACAATTAATAGAATGCACATTAAATTTTTTAACACATATCACAATTCGACTCAGTTTTTGTTACTTTGCGGATGAAAGCAATGGAAAAAGATGAGAGGGAAACTGAGTGGGTGGTCCAATTCTTTGGAGGTTCGGACAAATCTTGAAGCCTCCAGTATCGCTAATTTCCAACTGACCTCATTGGATTTTTTTCATGCTTTGGAAAAAGCTCAAAGCCTATTGTCGATATTGATGATTGAGTATTATGGAATGTTATAGTTTTACGACAAGCGCAAACAAATACAAAATAAATAAATAGAACACATTTGGGTGTTTTAACCCCCCAACCCTCATCTTATCATTTTCAGGCAGATAGCGGAACAACTCACATTTTGTTTTTGTTTATTACATATGAAAGCAATGCAAAAAGGTGACAGGGAAATTGAGTGGGTGGTGTCAAATTCTTGTCCCCCTGTAGAAAGCTCCATCTATGACCAAACAATCTTGATTTATTTATTTTTCTTACATAATTGGGTGCATATAGTGACTTGGCTACATAGTGGAGTTAAATATCACCGATATTTGGCATGCCATCTTGGGTGCTCCACATGGGCTATTACTTTCCATCCAGGTATATATAGAAGTGATCTAGGGAAATTGACGATTTTATTTTGTGGGAGGGGATATCTATATTGTTAATTTTTACACGACATATAGTGTCCCTACTCACAACGAAGAAAACAGTTTTCGCTATGTGCATCTGGTGATGCAGAAGCGTTTATCCAAGGGAGGGATATTGAATCGTGGAAACAATTTTCCCACGAGATAGAGTGTCATCGCTTCAAAAATGAAGGCCGCTATTTGACCGTGCAGATCCGGTCATATGAAGCAGTGGTCCAGAGTGAGTCTTTCCGCCCCTAGTACTTAGACACAACTATGGACATGACAGGTTGATTTGGAGATGCGCTTTGAGCAGTAATATATCATTGCAATTATTCGGTGGCTTGCGTATATGGCTTTATTATTGTGTAGTTGCTGTTCGAATATTTGCGCACACATCACATCACAGAAAGTGAGAAACAGTGAGAAAAAGAAGATTCCAACAGGGTCGAATACCTGCAAACATAGGCGGTTAAATGGGAAACTAGCGAAGGACCAAGATTTATTGCTGCATTTTGCATTAAAGGAAAACACATAA
>CBMN010049856.1:0-12313 GCA_000582825.1 Hordeum pubiflorum
GGGAGGGCCGGCGGCGGCGGGAGGGGAGAGGGTGGAACCCTAGCGCAGTCACCTGTCGCGGGAGCTCCGAGCTACGGGTCCAAGTGGTGCTGTGCTGCCCCTGGACTATGTTTCCTGTTCTGCTCTGAATGGATCCTGCATTCTGCCGCTGGTGCTGGTGCTGCCTGTATGGATTCTGTGTTCTTCTGCTCCACCCGGAAGCAGTTTTCTATTTTTCTTTTTTGACACCCCGGAAGCAGCCTATAGTGTCAAACAAAACATTGGGCTGCAACCAGACTGGAGTGTAATTTAATTGCTTATTTTGGAAAGGAAGCCATGATCCACGCAGAGTGTTTTTGTAATTGCAATGCAAACCTGGTCGTTGACTGCTTAGCAACGCCTGCCTGCCTGACTTCCGTTTCATGCTCTGACCCCATAGACTTTATTTCTTTTCATCTTGTAGATGACAATGCTATGATGAATAAAGTACATTTTCTGTAGAAAAAGCATTGTAGGGCTTGACAGGAGAGATTGCAAATTTAGTGATACAATCTGCCTCGTTGTTACCTCCAAAATGAATCTTTAAAACATTGTTAATGAATCCATCACAAAATAAAGAACATTGTTAACGAGCCTTCCCTTCCTCAACGTCTTCCCTAGTGAGATCAACATGAGGTACCACTTCATTACACCCTTCCTCCACTTGCCCGACCAAGTATCCGTCGCATGCTTCCAAATGTCGCTCAACCACCTTGCCTCACCCCTCGTCCTCGATTGCCGCCACAGCCTTGCGCACGTCCTCATCCGGCGGCACCGCCAGCTCCTGGTGTGGGGGGTCTCAGTTCTGGAATGGTTTATGACAACGGAAGCACTGGTTTAGATGGGGTGACTCCTACGTAGTGGGTAATTGTAGGAAAGCGCGCGAGGTTTTGGCATGATTGCTGGTGGGAGAAATGAGCTTCAAAATCTCAGTATCCTTGCCTTGTGCCAAGCTGCTGAAAACCATGATCGTTTAGTTGTTGAACCCTTAGTTAAGGCGCGTGAACTCATGCACATGCTAGAGACTATCATTCTCACTGATCAGGAGGACTGGGTTGTTTGCTAACAAAATTATACTGCCAAGTCCATGTATAGTGCCCTGGCTTACAGGGGAGTTACCAACACGCATATGAAATGATGTTATGGGGGGCTTTTTATTCCTTACAAAGAAACAGGGTATTCACCTGGCTTTGCCCCTTTTGTGAGCCACTGAGAGTGTTGACAATCTCTTCTTTAGCTGGCCTGAACATAGGGGGGGTGGGGGTTCCTGGTTTGGATTTAACAAATTGGGGGTGACACATTTAACATGTAAAAACATCGGCGGGCTATGAAGTGTGGAAGACCATAAACATTAAGTGAAATTAAAGCACAAACATATCAACACATCTAAACTATAAGTGGATAGAGGTGAAGCCAATACGTTCTTCCCCTATTAGCAACATTCACTTCACCATTACAAAAATCAGGAATTGACTTATTTGTTACTGGAACACAACACAGAGTTTGAGTACTAACATTCTTCAAACAACACTGAGAAGTCTTCCCACACACAAAAAAAAAACACTGAGAAGTCATAGCTAAGGTTTAGAAACTAAGGATGAATATAAACACCTATTGCATCAAGAAATTCCCCTGAGTACCCAAAGAAGCCAACAATACTGCCATTTTTCTTCACTCGAGAGTGGAAAGGAGTTCCATGTAGCTGCCCAAAAGGCCCATAGGTACGTATATTGGTCACGAGCATAAGTGACTTTATGAGGCTAGGAAATTGACCATATGGACCAAAAGTCCCTGAAATTTCAATCACAAACTCCGAGGGTTCTAGTAGAATCTGCAAAATCAGTGGTAATTATCAAGCTTCGAATTTTTAATGGGAAAATTTTGGCTAACGAAAAACTGCTCACGTATGTAAATATTTAGAATAGCTCAGTTAATATTTGGGCAGGCAGTTTATTTTTTATATGTTTGGCAGCTCAATCTGTTTAAATTATCCGTTCCTGTTTTGTATATAGAGAACCACTTCCCATTCTTAATTGTGTGAACCATACATCTAATCTTTGTATTTCTAAATTTTTAAATTTATCTACAATAAAAATATTATGTTCAATCCAGCTATGTTTATAATAACACTATATTAGTTTTATTATTGAGTTTTTTTGTATGATTTGTCTTAACAAGGTCTTGCACCGTGCATGAGAAGTTCATTACTAACCGTGTGGATGGTCCCACCAACACCACCCCAAAGAGGTGTCTGATGCAGATTCTCATTTCTGTCCAGGTAAGAAAACGCAAACGCATCTATAACATCACCACAACAAATTTTCACACTTCTTAGATGTCGTGGTGCCACCTTTATGTCGCGGTTTCTCCCTGTATTTCCGCCCCAAGGTCCAATCTTCTCAAGAATGATCTGCATTCAAGAGAAGGGGCAATAATTATAATATAAACCTTTCACGTATAAGAAGTGACATGGTATTGATCAGTAACAAGCTAGTATACAAAAAAAAGTTCAGTATTATTATATCAGGTATAATAGATTGGAGGAATTTATTAACATAAATAATAAGCTTTGATTTCTTAACTCAATGTGTCCTCCAACATCTTAATTTTATTGATCATGTTCTTCAGTGATCATGCAACGTGTTCATCTTGTCTTAAATGGTGTGATTGTCAAGTATGGTAGAATGTCATGTGATCGTCAAGGGTGATGAAAAGGGAACATTTTAGGAACAATTAACAAAACAGAACACTAATTTGGATCGTGTACTTGTTATTCTAGTGCAACTAAAGAAGAGAATAATTAATACCTCTTGTTCTTTGAATGCTTCCTCGTCAAGTTGAGATTTCTCCTCGTCCTCTATCATTTCATCTTCATAATATCTAATCACATCAACCCTCGGATGTTTCGGATTCACATAGGATGTCTTCCTCATAGCAGCATCAGCTTCCTCCACCTCAACGAGCCTGGAACCAGAACAATGCATTCTAACTGTGACCAGCTTAACACAATGGAGGTTCTCCAAGCCGACCTCAAAATTATTGTATTCATCCTTCGCCTTGCGAACCTGAAATGTAACCTCGAGGGTTTGAAGCCTTGGCATAGCTCCTTCTACAAACATGATCCCCAATGAATCATTGTGAATGTGAAACTCAGATAGGCAGTTAAAATTCGCATGATCAGTGCCGATAATCAACCTTTCTTCTGTCTTTTTGTTTTGTGCACAGTAACACAAAGATAATGTAGAAATGGGATGTCCCCGAGAGTGCCGAGGTCTTCCTGCTGGATTTTTTCTAGTGTTATGATTAAAGTGGACAGTTCTGAGAGCGAGGAGTTCATCCATTCTGGTAATCTAGGTATGTTGCCGAAAAAGTATCGAAGGTTGTGAGGGGTCCATCCTAAATCCACAATGAATTTTGTGGGAACTCCGGAAGATTGAATGCTTATTTCCTTGATTTTTGTCAGCTTGCACAAGGAAGATAGCAAATATTTCTCATAGTTCTTGTCCCGTGCTCCATATAGGGAAATTTTAAGAACCCTCAGATCTGAAAGATAACCTAGTTCCTTTGAGAAGTTTGGAGAGTTACTCACACCGACGGTTGACAGAACCTGTAGCGATTTCATGGCTCCAATCCCATCTGGTAGCTTTACCGATGTTGCGATGTATAGGCACACAAGTTGCCTTAGCTGAACAATGGTTGATGGCAGATCACTTATGCCACTTTGACTCAAATCCAATGTTTGCAAACAATACAGTTTCCCTACCCCTTTTGGGAGTTTGGTAATATTTGTATCCCTTAATCCTAGATACCTCAAATGAAATAAATTCCCAACACCATGAACATGATGATTCTCCAAGTCACGGCAACCTTCTAGATCCAACACTCGCAGAACTTGAAATCTTGAAAGCGGCAGCATCAATTTTGTGGCACTAGGAAAGATGATAAATGATCTTACGTGGGACAAGCTCACCATAGAAAGTGACATGGTGTGATTTTCTTGATTGTTTTGGATGGATAATCGATGCACCTTCTTTGAAAGATCACTGGACTGATAGCTATCTAATGTAGTGACAAAATTTTCTTCAATTGACAAGGATGTGATCAAATCAAGAACCATATCATGTACACGACAAGCCCCTACCTTGCCACGAGAATCTACATGTTGTGGTTGAATTAGGCTTCGGTTAATAAGATCATTGAAGTAACCAAACCCCACTTTGTATAAGGTGTCCACATCACTTCCATGGATAAATCCTTCAGCTATCCATCTTCGTACCAAGTGATCACTCAATATTGTATAATCCTCCGGATAAACACTCAGATATAGAAAACAGGGTTTTAGATGAGAAGGCAAGTCATAATAACTAATAGACAATATCTGACGCATGTTCTCCATATTTGGAAAATTTTCCAGTCCTGAACCAATTGATTTGTTCACAGTGTCCCATTCATGTATATTCTTTGATTTGTGAGACAATAGGCTGGCAATAGTGATGATAGCTAATGGTACACCATCACACTTTCTGATGATTTTCTCAGATATTTCTCTCAGCTCCACATGACAAGCATCTTCACTCCCAAATATTCTTTCATAGAACAACTTCTTCGAATCATCATGACCAAGAGGATTTAGTTTATAAATGTTACCGTGGATAGAAGAGCTGCATGATGCAGGAACACCAGCAATACGTGTTGTTGTGATTACTCTGCTACTGCAGTTGTTCTCAACTAGTACAGTCTTGATACAGTTCCAGGCTGATTCGTCCCATATATCATCAACTATAATTAAGTACCTGTGAATTTATAGCACCATATTATAAGAAAGTAAAACAAGGTAAACATTGAGTATCAACTAGCGAGTAAAGAGTAATTGGAATATCTATATACAACCTACTAATTTTTCCATCGCACGAACATCCATTGCAGAAGAACCATGTTTCCCAACACTCCTCCCTGTTTAATTGCCTCATTCACTCACCTCACTTGAAAATATCAAAAATAGAGTCCTTCTATACTTCTAAATAAGAAAAAAAAGCATGGCTTTTCAACTCAATGCTTTTCAGTTATCAAGCAGAAAATGAGTGTCTTTAAGTTAACGTTTAAAAGCAACAGTTAAGACTCCAAATGGAGTAGCCGGCGTCAGGCAGTCAGGTTTAAGGGTGCAAGTTAACAAATATTCCCTTTGTAAACTTGTAGATCACTACTTTAGTTATCTAATAAAAGGTGTTATAAAAGTTTACAGAGGGAGTAAGTACTAAAACTCTAGGAATGTTCTGCGGGCATTCCATTTCGGCCCGGGCTCACATATGCCTAGATGAACAGTAAATTCAAAACAACTATCTTCCGGTTGTTTTACTTCTACCTATGTTCGAAATTTTCTGACGTATGAACTAAAGCTAGCTTATGCAACACTTGTTGATACAAATAGGATGGGTTTTGGAGTTACCTCTTATCCCGAAGAACTTGTCTGATTTTCTCAATGAGTTCCACCACATCCCATTCTTCAACCTCGCTGTAAATCTGCTTACTAACCTGACGGAGTAAGCTGCCCAAAACCCTCCTAATATCAGGCTTGAGGGACACCGTGACAAAGGCATCGCAGTCAAACTGCCCTCTGATCTGCTGGTACACGACGTTCGCCATCGTCGTCTTGCCCAGGCCACCAACCCCAACAATGGAGATCACCTTCAGTTGACCATCCATGGCAGTTGCGCTTTCTTGCTCCACCAACAACCTGCAGAGCTCTGCCCTCGGCCCGCCCACCGCGACGAGCCTCGTCGAATCCTCGTACATGCCATGCAAGCGAGGGTCGATGGTGGTGCCCGCAGGCCGCCGGACGGCGAAAACACGGTCATCGATCTTGTACCTGTCGCGCCGGTCAGCCACCTCCTTGACGAGGCCCCTGATGCCCCTGATGTCGGCAGCGATCCGGTGGCGGACCCGCGCCGTGGTCAGCAAGCTCAGGCACCTGCCAATGAACCCGCTGAACCCCGGATGGCGGAGATCGACGCGCACCATGAACCTGTCGATGCTATCTTCAACGTCGTAGGAGAGCTCCCTGACTTGGCCTGCCCAGATCCTGACCTGCCTGTCGACCGGCTGCGCCGACGGCGAGGATACCCTCTCGAGGGCTGCCTGCATGCTCTCCAGCTCAGCGCGGAGGAACATGATCTCGCCCCTCAGGCTCCTCTGCAGGTTGTACTCGTTCGTCAGCACGGTGTCCAGCTTGTGAAGGAGGGCGCTCAACACCGCTACTGCCATGACCTCCATGATCTTGCTTCTAGTCTAGTGATTGACTGATGGAACAACGACCCATTAATCCTAATCGATTAACTTGAACAAATATGCATCCAACACAAGTATGTTCAAGGTTGTGGTAGAGAAATGCATACCTACCTGGATGGATTATCGTTGTTACTTTCTTCGAGACGGATTTCTCTGGATTTCGATTGAGAGATGTATGACGCTGCGTTAGTAAATTCTCTTCATAGCTTGCCGAGGTGGTTGCGGCCTGAAGTCTTGACTGGCGAAATATTAGTATCAGGGAGAGAAGATGTCCTTGTATCCACGATAGAGAATTGGTGCAGCTGGTTTGGGATTACATTGACAAGCAACTGACCCTGTCATAGCAGCCTGCCGGCCGGCCGGTTTGGTCAAGTTTTCTTATTGTTTGCCATGTTTCCGTGTCCTTCAAGGATTGGTGTGGCTGGTCAATCAGCTTCCGTAGATTTGGTAAACTGTTCCCAACCAAATCAATTGACTAATCATTTGAGTAACACCTGCTTGGAGTACAAGCCTAACCATGGTGAGGAAAGCAGGTGGTGACGACAAATCCTAACACGGCAAAGACAAAGGAAATGCTGTGAAAGAAGACTAGGTAGTTGCATAGTCCCTGGAATTAAAAATAAGTACTTCCTGAGTAAATGTTTGTACTCCCTCTAATCCATATTACTTATCGCTCAAATGAATGTATCTAACATTAGAATACATTTACATACATCCGTTTGAGTGACGAGTATTATGAATTGGAGGCAGTACAAGTTTCTTAATGAGAAAGGTTTATAAATTAGTTACTTGCCGCCTCTTTCATGGTTTCATGGCCTTCTCTTCCTCCACTACATTCCCATCTTCCCTCCTCAACCTCTTAAGACGATTCATATTTCTTTTCTGTCCGATCACACCGTGTGTGTGGAACTACTTTGTGTTCTGATTCCAATCCTTCATCCAGTTAACATGTGTTGTCTGCTTCTAGTATAGTGTTAAGGACACGGAAGAATATCCTGACTTGATAGAGGTAGCAGTAGTAGTTCACTGGAATTTGGGATCGGTGGGAAGGAGAAGACAGGGGATGGAGAAGAGAGTCGTATTAGTCTGGTGATCCCAAGTAGAGTGAAATGTATAAAACCGCCACAATCGTGCCACAACTCACAAAAAACTACCATTTTTCAAAACATTCAAAAACACATTTGTCGGCGCTCTCTACTGAGGGTCACACAAGGGCTTGTAATCCCTTATCTGTCTTTGGTCGGCCTACCAACAAAAACACATTTGTCGTGCCACAATCGTGCAGCGTCCGACGCTCTCTCGGTCGGCCTACCACTTTAATGTCGGCGCCAGTGAGAGGTCGCACTTACTCTGGGCCAACGTCAATGCGAAGCAGTCGCTCTACAGCGGTATGAATGCGGACAGTTGTCGTAGAGCGGAAAGCACGCGGGCGAGGGAGGAGATTTTTGGGTGGGCTAGGGCAATCAGAAGCAGACGTGGCAGTGGTCCGGATGCCCGCAACCCCCCACCCCCATTTTGTCTCCAATATGCGTGGAAAAGTGTGTCCGACCGCCGAGCGGACCGATACAGATCCGCGTTGGATGGCAACACACGTCTGGACTGCGCAATCCGGATGTATACGGGTCGTTTGAGGGTTCGCATTAGAGACACCTTGATGCTGGTGATCAACATATGTACATATGGGCCTTTTGGACAGCTACACACAACAGCCTTTCAGTCTCTAGTGATGAAAAATTGAAGTATTGTTGGGTTTTTTGGGCGCTCGGGGGAATTTCTTAACGCAATAGGTGTTTGCATTCATTCTTAGTTTCTAAACGTTAGCTATGACCTCTCATTGTTCTTTGAGAACTATTTGTGCTCAAATTCCGTGATGCTTTCGTGTAACAAATATTCGAAAAGACAATTCCTAATTTTTGTGATGATGAAGTGAACGATGCAAATGGGGAACACCATATTGGCTTGACTTCTATTCAAACAAAATGAGCTCAGGCCACTCGAAGTTTAGATGTGCTGGTGCACTAATTTTTTTTCGGGAATACGCATTGTTACGTATCATTGCATTGATAGGTTAGAAGAGTAGCAAGAGGTTACAGGAGCAACTCATCTAGCCATGCACAAGCTGGCGGCTCGAAGAATGCGAGAAGAGCATTGGTGCTCTAATTTCACACATAATGCTTATGTTCTTCCACTCGGTGGCAAATCTAGCATTAGAATGAAGGGTAGGCTCAAAACATCAAATTTCTAAGCCTAATTAGCAATTGCATTGTGATTCTTGCAAGTAAAGCACCTAAATATAATTTGAAGTGGTATGGTTAGCTGAAATATGTTTGTGAAGGGTAGGCTTAAGCCTGATGATGCCTACCTAGTAGGCTCGCCACTGTTTCCACTCCTTCATTATGCATTGCCATATTATTACTTTTAAGTTTTGTTTGTTGGGAAGGCATGGGCATGATCTATCTTTGGCCTGTATTGAAGTGTCATCACCACATTGCCCAAAACAGAGCAAAAGCCCATTGCCTATACCTTTTGTCTTTCCATGTTGCTCCCTATTAGGGACTTCGGTCCTGAATACAAAGCCCACATAAAATTTCCATTTGCGTGTTGGAAGCTCCACTGTAAGCCATATCTCTATACATCGATTGACAGTGCAATTTTTGTTAGCAGTGAGTTCCTTCCCAACCTAACCCTCCTAATCAGCGAGGAAGATACCACCTCTGTAACTAAATATAAGACATTTTTGCAGTTCAAATTGAAAATGCAAAAACGTCTAGTTACAGAGGTAGTATGTAGTTACAGACATTTTTTGCATTTAGCAACTAAAAACAATCCTGGCTTTGGGCTCCTTGGGAAGGCGAGCATAATTTCCCGGTTATCTTCTGAATGCAACTTCTGAAATGCCAAGGTGCAAGAAATGCTGCAGGTTATGCCCTTCACTAAATTCAGTCAGCGATGACCTTCACTGCTAGTTACATGCTCCATCAAATAGTGGACATCATAACCTAAAGTGCTGTAATAAATGTGTTAATTTACCCATTCCTTATTCCTGAACCTTTCTCTAGCTGTATTTGTGAAAAGAAATTGCTGCCCATTAGCGCGCAATGCCACCATGGCAGTCATTGCCAAGCAAATACTACCAAAACAAGAGATCTTATCAAACATTCTTGTAAACATCACAGTATCACAACAATTGGCTAATTATAGTGCTATGCAGGGGAAGTGGCGGAAGAAGGCCAGGGTTGCAGGGGAGGCAACTAAAAAGAAGAGCGAAAGGGCAAGGAAATGACGACTTCCCAAATACACTACCTGATAACAAGATGTGCCCGACAACAACATTAGTTTGAATCAAACACAAGAGTCAACAGCAGACACTACACAGCACAAATGCAAGCAATGTGGATTTGACTAGTTCAACACAGATTACTGAAATACTAACAGCAGCAGCGGTTATCGAAAGCGGATACAAATTCATTCTGACTACATGGAGGGCCAGTTTCTACACGGATCAAAGCCCACATCATGGAAGATGGAAGAACCTGCAATAGTAAGACATCGCCACATCTCAGCTACTGGAACATAATTTTAGATACCTGCAGGAAAAATAAGTTAATGAGTCAAACCAAACTGTATTATCCATTCAATGCACGCCATATCCAAGAAACGGTAAATGCAAATCATTGCCCTTGTTCAACTTGAAAATTGAGTCTTTTCACACCATTAAACAAATACAACATTTCAAACAGAGAGTGGAGATAGAACAACACGTGAATGATTTTCATTGGAATATTTCTGTTCTTGATGTGTTTTAGTAATTAACTACTATGGACACTTATTGCAGCTAGTGTTGGCTGGACACTTATTGCAGCTACTACGATATAATATGGATCCAGTGATTATCATGGCTTCCCTCCTAAGCCAAGGACTCCAAATTATGATATTGATTCATAGAACAGCAAAAATGCTCAACAACCATAGATATATATATATGAACTCCGTAACATGATGCAAGTATATTTATGATTAAAATTACAGCTATGCATTCAAAGAATTACTAAAGCTGTCAAAGAAATCAATACTGCAGCTATGCACATCAATATTACCAAATACAGTACAATATACACATATGAATATAAGCAAGAAACGAAGCCTTAATGGATGATTGTACCACTAGAATAACACTAACAAGGATATAAAAGACATTAATTCCAGCAAGCCATTGTCCCATTATCAAAAAGCAAACGTACTCCCTCCGTCCCTTTTTGGTTTGCATATAAGTTTTGTTCGAGGTCAAAGTATTTTTACTTTGACCAAACTTATATAAAAAGTCATCAACATTCACAATGTCAAATCAATATTGTTAGATTCATTATGAAATGTAGTTTCATACTATATAAATTTTATATAATAGATCTTGTTATTTTTTAATATAAATTTGGTCAAACTTTGTAAGGTTTGACTTGCCACAAATCTAATAGGCGAAGTAAAAAAAACCGGAGGGAGTATTTAGTTATGCCTGCAAAGTAAGTATGTAATGGCATGAGTGCATGACATTACCTGCAACACAGAAACTCTCAAACGGATGAAAGATACAAAGATCCCTCCTTTCATAAATTTTCTTAAACCTCGGAGGATTGAGATAGACCACGAAGATACCGATCCTAGATGCCCCAACCACGAAAGCATTGTTGTCCTCGGCAAATCCCAGCAAAGAGAGTGGACCTCTGTTGTGCTCCGCATTCAGTGAAAGAAGCTTGTCCAGTTGAATAGTTATTCCCGGCACCCATATGGCGACGCCATTGCAATCGGCACCCCTCTTCCATAATTTGGCGTAGAAGTCGTTCACAAGGATCAAACCAAGCCCACCATCCTGCGCTGGCATAGTCATGAAGGAGCTGGATCTGCCATGGTCATACAGATCTAGTGGCATCTCTATCACAGCTAGGCTCCGGCTATCCATGTCAAACTCGACGATGGTGTCGCCGTTCCCACGAAGCAGCCAGTAGAGGGAGCTCCCAACCAAGGTACTGGGGACGTACATGTATAGCTCGGATGCCGTATACAGAGGCTCCATTGCGGCAGGCTGAAACTCTGCTGAAACCACATCGCTCCATGCGCCGGTCTGCGACGAGTAGACGGAGACCGAGAAGGATCGCTCGTGTGTTGTGCCGGAGGCCAGCACCACCACCTTGAAGGGGCTGGAATTGCAGCGGCCTTCCGCGGCGGCGGCGGCGGCGGCGCAGAGCACCGACCCGTTGTGGACCGTCACCTGCCGCCCCTTGAAGGCCGGGGGAAGGTCCACGGGGCGCTTGTCTCCGGTGACAGGATCCCACACCAGGAGCTGGCTGATCCGCCGGTTGAGGGCGAGGGCGAGGCCGTGGCGGCAGTCGAGGACGAGGGGGAAGGCGAGGCAGCCGAGCGGCATGGGGAAGCGCGCGGCGGGTACCCTGTCGGGCGGGTCGAGGGAGGGCGTGAAGAAGGGGTGGCTCATGTCGACCTCGCCGGGGAAGACGCCGAGGAGGGGAAAGCTCCCGTGGCGGGCGCGGAAGAGGCGGAGGAAGCAGCGGCGCTTGACGAGGCCGCGCCAGCGCTTGCTGACGAGGGAGGCGCGGAGGAGAGAGGAGGGCCGCGAGGGGAGGCGGAGGAGGATCTCCCCGAGGAGGTCGTCGTCGTCAAGCGGAAGCACCGGCGACGGCGACGGCGACGGCGGGGTGTGGCGGCGGCAGGCCATGGAGGTGGAGGAGGGTTTCTCTGTCCGGTTCACGCTTCCAGAATATTCCAGTCGACTCCTCTCGCTCTCACTTCACCGGGCCTCTTTGGATCACTAGGTTAGAGTTATTTTGAGTTAGTTGGGGCTGAACTAACCCTAAAATATCCAAACATGTAGGGTTAGATTGGGTTAGTTTGCTCTAACCCAGTCAAAAAAACTAGCCCCCGCTGGAGGTGCTAATTCGGGTTAGTTCGGTCCTGTCGCCGCACCAGATCGCGCCGCCACCAGCCACCAGCCGCCAGTCCC
>CBMN010049889.1:547-18385 GCA_000582825.1 Hordeum pubiflorum
TTCTCGGTTCTAAGTTGCTCATCTTTTCTTTCCGGAGTTCCAATAGTTCTCGGTTATCTCATCTCGAAAATCCATCTAAATCATAGCAAGGCTTCAATCTTGGTTGTTTCAACCTTCAATTATTTCTAGCATCCTTTTCATTTCCAGAGTCCTTCTAAGAGGTTCTTCATGGTGGTTTGTTAAGGATATAATTCATTCTCAAATTGTTCTTCAAGATTCTTGTTGGGTACCTCAAGTATTATTTGTCTTGCATTTCAAAGTGTGATTCATTTCTCCCTTATCTTTTGAGGTGGTGTTATATCATTCATGATTTATGAGGAGTCTTGAAGAGAATTGGTCAAGAATTATATATAATAACCCATCATTTCTTTCTCAGAGTTATCTTGGTATATATTTCACCTAAAGTTTTTCCTAAGGATTATTGCTATTATGGTACTTATTAATGATCCAAGTTTTCATTGTCATCTCTATGAAAGAGGTTTCCATCTCTTGTGGATCTCAAGAAATCAATTGTTTCCGTTAGTGGCGAGTTTTCACCTCATAATTTTGGGATGTTTTCTATAAGGCCACAACAAGCTTATTCTTTGTTGTTGATTTCCAACAACTCCGTTNNATCCTTCTTTGTAAGGATGCTTTTCAAATTCAATTTTTTTTCACCTGGAACTATAGGGGAAAGACCCCACAACAATTTTTATTTATTCCCAAACTTATACAAAATTTACAGGGTCAGAGAAAAAAGAAAAAGAAACTAAGAACTACAAATTTACAAACCTCACCTCAAGGTGGCAAGAAAGAGATCCATCTAAGAAGCTCATCCTTAAACTTAACTTTAATCCTATGAGCTAAAAGGGACATGTCATGGATGAAAGTTGCTCTCCACCTCCTGAATGAAGGCATGATGTTCCTGAAAACCCTATCATTTCTCACAGTCCAAATATTCCTGCAGGCCATGAAAACTACCTTAGCAAAGAAGGGCTTTTGAAAGTCCTTTCTGGCAGCAAAAGCAATATCAGCCATATTGTCACCAGCAGGCCATGATATTTGCAAATAATTCCATACTCTACAACTAAAGTTGCAAGTAAAGAAGAGGTGATCCCTGTCCTCCTTTGTTTGGGTGGGGCACAACACACAGTGATTACAATAAGACACATTCCAATGCCTCCTCTCTGACATATCCTGAGTATTAATCATGTCCATGATTAACATCCATGCAAATACTTTGATTCTCATTGTGCAACAACTGGCCCAGATCCACTTTAGCACTGGGTTGGGACTGATGTGTTTATGAAGGAAGGAGTAGTACTTTTTGGCAGTGCATGGCTTATCATCACCTCTCCAGAGCCACACATCATTCAGATTAGAATCAGCTGAAAAAACAGACAAGAAGGTGCTGGAGAGACTGCAATTCTGCATAGGCTCTTTCAGATAGTGGCAACTAAAGCAGGGCAGCAAGGTTCTGAGTAGCAACTGCATCTTTCACAGAGATTAGTGGGTCCTTAACAACGGAGAACAACCTTTGAAACACCTGGTCCAAGGGACCAGCATCAGGAAGCAAGTTCCCATCATCTGCCCAGAATAGAACAGTGTCACCAGAATTGACAGAAACCTGAGACACCATCCTATATTTGTCCATTAACTTACATAAATCTCTCCACCAGTAGGATCCACACAAGATAGTAGCATGAGGCACTCTCCCATGGTAATAAGTGTCCCAGACAAGGTTCACCCAAGGAATGTCAACCTTATTGTAAAACCTATTAACATGCTTTAACAACAAAGCTTCATTCTGAACTCTAAGATTCAAAATACCCATCCCTCCCTTGTTCTTTGGTCTGCACACTAAATCCCAAGAAGCAAGAGGAGGAGCCTGATTATTACCAAATTTCCTCCATAGGCACTGCCTTTGTATCCTCTGCTTAAGAATGCCAACAGGAATATCCAAGATGCTGAGAAAGAAAATTGGGACAGAGGACAGAGCTGAGTTCAAATACTATAGCCTCCCACCCTGAGCTAGAAAGCCAGAGTTGACAGACAGCTTCCATTCCATACTATCCACCAGTGGCATCAAGTCCATGATCTTTGGTTTCATAGTACCAACAGAAAGGCCAAGATATGTGAAAGGCAGAGAGCCCACAACACACCCAAATATATCAGCAAGTCTAGCCATTTCTACAGGGTCTACATTAATAGGCAACATGGAAGACTTGTGATAGTTAACTTGTAAGCCAGTTGAGAAAAAAGAAGGGGCATGGCCTTCAAAGATTTTAATTGGTGACCATCAGAAGGCAGGATTATCAATGTATCATCAGCATACTTCACAATTGGGAAGTCTTTATCATGACAACGAATGGGCAGCTGAAGAAGGCCCTTGGAGTGCATATCATTGACTACAGTCTGGAGTAAATCAGCTGCAATGGCAAACAGAAGAGGAGACACTGGGTCCCCCTACCTAACACCTTTCTTACATAAGAATTGTTTGCCAGGAACTCCATTCAACAGAACAGAGGAGGTACCAGTTGCAAGAAGTTCCTTGACCCAAGAAATCCATTTTTCATTAAAACCTTTATATTTAAGAATCTGATAGACTGCCTCATGCTCAATGGAATCAAAGGCCTTTTCAAAATCCATCTTGAGAATAACAATGGGCCTTTTAGACTAATGACACTAATGAATGTATTCAAGTGTCCAGCCCACAAGTCCTGGATTGTCCTTGATTTAATAAATCCACACTGGTTTTTGTGAACACACTTCATAATTTCTGCTTGCAACCTATTTGCAGCCATTTTTGAAATGAATTTTACCCCCATACCAGACAAGGAGATAGGTCTGTAGTCATTAACAGACTCATGTGACCCTTTATTTGGCACAAGAGTTACATAGGAGTAATTTATACTGCCAATATCAACAGTGCCATCATGAAAAGCTTTGGCCAGCTCATAGAAACCCTCACAGATAATGTGCCAACATCTCTTAAAGAATAAGCCATTCAAGCCATCAGGACCAGGGGCCTTATCAACGGGAATTTCATTAATGGTTTTATCCATTTCCTCTTTAGTAAAAGGCCTAGTCAGAACATCCACACCATGTACAGAACTGATGATAGCAGGGAGATCAAAGCACATATTAATCCCCATAGAGGTGCCCATTCTATTCTTGAAAGTGACCCAAATATGAGTTGCCATGGTTGCATGGTCAGAGATAACAGTACCATCCTCCAGCTTAAGACTAGCAATGGTATTTTTCCTGAACCTTTCAGTAGCCATAGCATGGAAAAACTTTGTATTTTCCTCCCCAACCTTAATGGACCTGATGGTGCACCTCTTTTTCCAATAGAGGTACTACAGCCGCAGAAGGTGTTCAACATACAGCTTGACAATCCCTCTGAAGTTGAATTCCTGCCTGAAGAATGGCCTTAACTCTTCCAGAGAATCCAAACTGAGAATCACCCTGTTACATTTGGAAATTAAAATCTTTAACCTAGACAAAAAAATTGCCACTTTTTCAGAGACTGTCTTAAGCATTTGAACTTATTAGTAATAATAACAGGGACATTTGATTTCCTAGAAGCAACTTTCCAGGATGTTTGAACACAGTCCATGAAACCCTCCATTTCAACCCAGTAATTCTCAAACCGAAAAATATTTGACCTAGGTATGGAAGTATTTATGGCCACCACACATGGAACATGGTCAGAGGCGGTTCTGGCTAGTGGCAGAACTTGAGACATGGGATAAAAAGAGATCCAGTTAGCAGAAGTGAAAAACCAATCAAGTTGCTCCAGTAAAGGACTGTCCTCCATGTTTGACCAAGTGAAGCTTCTGCCTTTGATTGGAAGCTCCAGCAAACCAAAATGACCAATTACTTCATTAAAGATGAAAATATCATTAATATCCCCCCCGGGCTGGTTTCTATTGTCAGTGGAACGAATAAATGTGAAATCTCCCAGGACCAACCAATTTTCAGAGTCAGGAATGTGAAGGTTATACAACCAACTAACAAATTCATCCCTGAGCTACCCTGATAGGGGCCATAAACATTCACAAGAGTCCACTGCTCATTACTGTGACAGGAAGTGAAGCGCATGATTATACCATATGGTTTAGACTCAACTAGCACACCAGCCAGCACAGCCAAGTTCCAAACAACCAGGAGGCCACCAGAGGCACCAACTGAAGGACTAAAAACAAAAGAATCAAGCCTCTAGGGACAAAAGTTTTTGATGGACTGATAATCAAAAAAATTCATTTTATTTTCCTGTAGGCAAACGACAGAGGCCATACTTTCATCGATCTTATTTCCGATGGCACGCTGACGAGCAGGAGCATTAAGACCACGCACGTTCCAACAAAACACCCTCCAACTCCTGCTAGATCGATCTTCCATTTAACACATACAAAAGCATAGCAGAAGTGCTACTACATAATAGAGCACATATTATCCAACAGCAGCAGTAGCAGTTCAGATCACAACCGCACAACTTACAGAACACAAAAGTAACACAGAGGACTAGATATAAAAACCTAAGATAACTAGCATATTTGGGGGCTTGCCAGACCCAATTGCCAGGCCAAGAACTAGACATCAGAAGGGTTTCGACCATCTTTAGTCTTGTCTGCCATAAGCAGATCAACAATGAGCTTCTCAGGAGGAATATCCAGATCCTGCCCAATTAGCTGAATGGTTTGAACTAAAGTTGGAGGAGGAGCAGCCTCTGCTGGGGGGTCTTCCTTGACAGGCAAAGGAGTCGGTGTAGGCACATCATGGATGTCAGCAGCATTCACCTCCGGAAGGGGCTTCGCTCTAGGCTTCTTCTTGCGTGGCTCCAACTGTGGAAACTGATGCAGAAAAGGCTTAAACCCATCACGCTTGGTAGCACTTCTAGTGCATCTGCGGAGTGCGGTGTCTACAATTGGAGGATCTTTTCTCCTAACATTCTTCTTTCTGATCTGCTGAGCTGAGAATGCAAACTGGTCATCCAACACTGAGCTACTGACAACAGGAGCAGAGAGTTCCATCTCCCTGGAGGGAGAGAGAAACAGGGCACGTGCCACCAACCATTGTGCCAAAACCAGGGAAGAGGAAACAACAGTAGAGGCCACGGGGTCGACAGGAACAATCTTGGACATCCAGGCAGAATCGTCAAAAGCAATGGACCATGATCTCTTTGGTACAACAACAGGTTGGAGCAGAGGCAAACTGACAGATCGAAGCACAGAGAAAACAGTCCCACTCTGAATAACCGATTCAAACGTCCTTCTCCACACCAGCTCAGTTGGAAGAGGGGGCCTAAACACAACACGCGCCATACCAACAACAATGTCCGCATGCTGCAGAACATGCGGCTGATAAGGAACAATGGCCAGAGCATTTGCATCAAACAAAAGACCCTCTTCCTGCTGTGGTTCCACATCAATGTTTTGGACATCATTGTTTATAGGAAGATCATGCTGACCAGCATCCATGGCAGCATCTTGACCACTGGAGTCGGAGAGCACCTGCTCATCCAGAACCATAGATTCCTGATCCTGGGCCTCAGCATCATCATTCTGGGCAATAATTGGTTCATTATCAGCAGGCCACCCCCAACCATCACCATGATTGTGCTGCAGATCATCCATAGGTGGCGGAGGAGGCGGGACATCGTTCCATCCAAGTGCAGGGAATGGAGGCAGAGTGAAAAAATGTGGATCATGAACAAATTCACCAGGCAGAGGATGCGCAATGCCATTCAACGGCATGGGGTCTTCATCTTTCAGCATTTGCTTAGCAAAATTTGCACCAAGGATATAGCACGGCGCAGTCCAGCAAACCTTTGCACCACCCTAGGTCGCATAATCCGAGAAAACCACATCACGAGGCACTAGGATATCTTCAATAAAGGAAGCAAAAACAATTGACCTGACTAGATACGGATCGTCACTAATCCAATGGTGGAACTTGCTAAAAGTGTTAACTACAGCCATAAGGTTTTTAGTATTACGTAGATCAAGGGGCACGCCCAAAAACATCAAGCAACCCTCTCTGAAGCCTTGTACTCCTCGAAAACCCTCACCATGATCATGTTTCATGAAGCGGACAAATCTGTCATCACCTAGGTCTTGCGGCGGCAACTGAATCAAAACAAAACGCTCTCCCACATCTCTTACTTCAAACAACCCAACTCCAAAAATCCAAGGCTGAGCATAACGAACATGAAAACCAAGCTGATTAATAAGCCCAACTACTTGATTTGCCCAGGCGGCGGGGCTGGCATAACCTCCGCAATCATGAAGGACTCATGGAGGCGAGCAATCGGGGAAGAAGGAGTGACAAAGGAACGAGGACGACGATGCTCTCTGCCGTCGATGATGTGGTGTCCCACTGGAACGTAGCGCTGCGGGCTACTCGAGATGTGACAGGACGACTCGCTAATGGAGAAGTCAGAGCGGGCTACTCGAGGCAGGGAGGCAAGACCGAAATAGGAAGACTCTTCGGTTTCCAAAACAAACCCTTGTCAAGGGCAATTGAAGCACAATCTTTTCGGGAGTGACCCACCATCCCACATGCCAAACAAGTAGCAGCAGAGGGGAAATTCACCGACAGGTGGCCCCAAATGGAACAAGTCTGACAAGTAAGAACCTGGTCCAGCATGTGATCAACCATTGCGTTAAAATCAGCTCTAGCTTCCTGAGAGGAGGGAATACAAATCCCAAAAGAAAAATCCTGCCTGACAAAAATCGGACGCGGAAGACGCCAAGGTGATGGTCCAGAAGTATCCTCACACGGAGGGAGATCAGGTTGCTGGCCCATAGATGAATGGGCCAGGAGAGAGGCCTCTACCTCGACTCGTGGGCCTAGAGTGGGAGAGATCCCGGAAGACTGATTTGAAGAACCGGAATTCCTGCCCTCTGAACGCGGCGATGAAACAGCACGAGACAGCGATCGCGCCGGAACAGATGGAACAGTTCCAAAAGTAATAAAAGGTGTAGCAACCGTCCACTGGTGTTCCACCGGCGGTGGCGGATGGATGACGACACGCTCATTGCTAGGAAGAGGATAACCAGCTATAGGAGCTACATCAAGAAACTCTTGCGTCACCAGACAACGATAATCACGACAAACATCATACTTCTGAAAAGTTGAAAATGTTAACTTCTTCAGAGCTGAAGAACCAGAACGAAAAGCGGATTTTTGAGGAGGCTTATGCATGGCAATCATGCCGAGAGCCGCTCTGTGCCTGGAGGGACTAACCAGGATCATTCAGCATCACATTCTTTCTTCCAAATCTTAAACTCACGCCACCAATTTGGACCCCTTTGAACCAAAGATGAAAATAACACTTAAACTGCGGACATGAGAAGGATCGCAGATCGACAATAGGAAACCCAATCTGCTGGCATGAGACCTGGAAAGAAAACACCTATTTCTTGACATAGGTCACAGAGAGATCAATAGCGGAACCCCCAATGGCAGCCTCAAGAGCCGCAGCCACATAATCCTCATCAAGACGAAAATCATGCCTACTAAAAGACAGCACCAAGGTAAAAGAACAAGATCCATCCACAGGATGAATAGAAAGCCCAGAAGACCAAAAACCTTATCAGCAAAAGCCAAACCTTTGGAGAAATCCAGATCCAGAGTAGATCCTCCATTGGACCCCATAGAATTGGGGGTCAGGAGGAAGAGCAAAGCCCGCCGCGTTGAATGGATGGACGGGGAGTAGAAACCACCGGACGAGGAGAGAGATCCTATGGCAAAATCCTAGAGTTGCCATGGGAGGGTGGGGAGGGTGGGAGAGTCGCCATGTGATACGTTGGAGACGTATCAACCTATTGTAGCAAAATAGGAGAGAGGTAAAAAAGAAGCGAGGGAGCAGCGAGGAGCCAGTGAGCGTTGCTGGGCCAGGCACATGTGATAGACGCCCTAGGCGCTGGATTCGCCAAGTGGCGCTTACAACACTGAAGAGGAGGACTCGTACAGGGGCCGGCCCAAGCGAGCGGCGCGGTGCTCCAACGGGAGTAAAAGGAAAAACAAGTTGGCTACCAAAAGAAAACAACTACGCAAACCCATAACCATCCATACTTGGTCGCCTACATGTCGAAGGTTTGTCGGGATCAATTGGATGCGAAGATGGACTCCAATCTAGATGAGTGAATACGCCAGGATGTTTCCACCGGCCGAGGAGTTCGCCTCCCTCGCCGTCTAGAGCAGGATCAAGGCCAAGGATGCGGAGGAAACCAACTCGGTCGTTGTTGGGCTGAAGGCTGATGTGGCCCTCTACGCCGCCACTGGGATCACGCTCAAGGTCGATGAGGTGGAGAAGCTCTTCTACAACGCTGCCGAGAACGGTCTCAAGGGGTAGGATGCATACAAGGTCCTCTATGTCGCCGTCGAGAGCGGCCTAATGGCAGACGAGGTCCTCTCTCTTCCGCAAAGGGCTGAAGCCCGAGGAGGAGGCACACACTCTCCTACTCCGGCAGCTGCTCGCCTCCTTCGATCGTTGATACAAGGACCTTGAATTGTACGAATGGAAGCACCCATCATACCTGTGACCCCCGGGTCTATTCTCCATCAACACTTTCTTCAACAAAATTGCCTCTTCCTTTGCCTTTTTACTATTTTCCATTTCCCCAATACCAGTATTATCTATCTATTTACTTTTAACCTTGTAACTAGCAAGACAAGGGGTTTGACAACCCCTTGCCACGATGGATGCAAGTATTAATCTTGTTTGTTTGCGTGTTGCTTATCTTGTTAGTTAGTTGACTCCTACTAGTTCGATCCAACTTTGGTTCTTAACTGAGGGAAATACATTGTTTCTATTCTACATTACCCTTCCACTTTCGGGAATCCCAACAACTCCAATGGGAGTAGCACTTAGCTACGAGCTTAGTAAAACTATGCACACGATTGATGGGGCGGAAGTCACGTGAATTAGAACATTTTTTCTTCGGCGACGGGGCCATGACCACCATGTTTAGTAGATGCAGAGTACTCCAATCCATCTTGCACATCTGATGAATTGTCGATAGCATACCGCCTTTAATTATGGGACAACACAACTTGTAGAAAAGGGTGGTGAACCCATTCGATCTAGGGGCACAGTCCTTTGGAAGCACTTTAATCGTGTCCTAAATCTCTTCCTCTGTGAAAGGGAGCTCTAGATCAGATAGATCAACCGAGGACGATGACAGTTCCTCAAGGCCCATAGTGTGGTTGTGCTCTCCGGCATGATAGGAAAGGAATTGAAGTAGGAGGCAGCGAATTCCTCTGTAGCAGGCTGATTCACGACCATCGTGTCTTGAAGGTGCAAACGAGAGAGGAAGTTCTGTTTTCGGCGCTAGTTGACGAAGAGGTTGAAGATCTTGGAGTTGGTATCCCCAACCTACAACAATCGTATGTTGGATCTTTGCCTGGCAATCGTTCTTTCGAGGGAGGCGATGCCCAGACTTTCATCTCTAATCCATGTCTTGGCGAGAGTAAGAGCCCGCGAATAGCGCACTTTCTCAAGCTGGAAGAGCCTGCAATCACCAGTAATCAGAACATGATATTGAGTCATGAGCAACTTAGAATCCAAGTCCCTAAAAAGAGATTAATTTTAGAATGACCACCCAGATCATATACCACTCCCACTACAAGTATACTCACATAGAACTCTCTAGTGTCTACCACATCCACTTCAATTTTTCCTTCATTTACTCCCAAAAAAGACCCGCCTCCCGCTCCCGCCCCAACGGCCATCAGCAGAAAGCTAACACAGAATGAATCTGGGGCCCCAGTTTGATCCATCACCATGGCTACTGAGAAGAGAAATAAGTGAGAATATATATGTCATACAAAAAACGGAAAGCTCGTAGAAAATGAGAATAAATATCATTGAATTCATTGATGGACACCACCTTCGAATTTCAGATCATGCTCATCTTAAATATATAACAGTAAGCTTAGACAGATTGTACCGACTAGAGAACCCGATCTTTCTTTGTGCGGTTCTACTGAAATTGAGCAGCGTCACCGGTGTGACAATTTAGTAGAACAAGGCCAAAATTTCAAAAAAAAAGTGTTTTATACATTACACAAAAATATCACAATAGAAACATGGTGAAATCGACATCCACGTTTATATAAGTATGTAAAATATTTTCGAAATCATTACTGGTTGCTTTGTGAAGTTTGCTTTTTGGGTTGTAGCATGATTTTGTTGCCTTTTGGCTTGCATTCGAATGATTTTTTTCTTGGTAAATACTACTCCCTCTATTCACAAGTATAAGTTTTTTTGGATATTTTAATATGGACTACATACGGACCGAAATGAGGAGTACACACACTAAAATGTGTCTATATACATCTAATTTAGAAAAAAAGTCACAACATCTTATATTTGTGAACGGATGGACCGAGGGAGTACTAAATACCACTATAATTTTTATTTTGTTTATTATATAAGGGAAAAATAATTTTAGTGCTTTATTTAGGTGAATAATTTCATTGCTGCCAAATGGAATAACCATATCCTTCTAATAGATGGCCCCTTGAATTATTTACTCCCTGTGTATCAAAACATAAGACATTTTTGATACAAACAAAGTATTAAACAATGTCTTATATTTTGATATTGAGGGAATATCAGATAATCAGAGAAGCGAGAATGAAATTTGGCCAAATAGAGTACCATAGAACCCAACTCTCTAAAAAAAATATTGATACCGTCGAGCCCATGCTACAGTTGCCCTGGTAGCCCACAGTAGCACACACCTCATAAATTAAAGAATGTCTAACAAAAATAACTAGTCAACAGTTCCTGATCAGGTGGACGCGCGCAGGAGCGACCTAGCGTGCCGAGTGGTGCACCCAACTGCGGCTCACGTGTTGGGTGCACCGGCGGATGTATGTTTTTTTCTTCTTTTGCACGCGTTTTTGGGGTTTTTATTTTCGGATTTTGCATGATTTTTCCTAAGTTTTCTCATTTTTTTTGTCTCATTAAGCACGTCGTGAAGCACATCGTCACCATGAAGCTTTGTTGTGCTATAGCATGAAGCGCATCTATGCTTCCCACATATGTGCTTCCTAAAAAGTAAAAACTTCAGTGCTTCGTGGAGAAGCACAACTATGCTTCCACATGAAGCACAAGTGAAAAACACAGTTATGCTTCACACCCGGAAGTGAAAAAAGCATAAAATATAGTTGTGCTTTCGATATTTTTTAGTTTTTTTAGTCGTTTCAAAAAAAGTTTCGTGCAAACTTATTAACAAGGGACTAGTTTCTGAGTTATCGACACAAGAAATGCAACAATGGAAATGATTCATGATTCTGACGCACTGTTAAGAGATAAAATGTTTTGAATAAACGAATCTATTAAAAATAGACAAAACTCGCAGGTTGTGGAACTGCGACACTTCTCATCACGAAAGGAGCTGAAAGTGATCTTTACAAGAGGTACCCCTTAATTAGTGGTTTCGGACAAATATACTCCAGTCGTCTACCCAAAAACGAACAGGTTAGCGGTTATCCCTATTTGATGCGTGCCCGCTTAACTCACAGGCAGACCATAATTAAGACTAAGTAGAGTGGGC
Organism: Hordeum pubiflorum; assembly: GCA_000582825.1. Lineage (NCBI taxonomy): Eukaryota > Viridiplantae > Streptophyta > Magnoliopsida > Poales > Poaceae > Hordeum > Hordeum pubiflorum. Next base: position 12,100 of record CBMN010049889.1, read on the forward strand.
AGACCCATTTAACACTTGATATAGTATTACAATTTTTGAATTTCCAAGCCTATTTTGGGAATCTTCTAGAAGGTTCTAATCCCGCTAAACCCTTTTTTATTCTTTTCAAAAAAGATAAACCGGTTTTGAAAACCTTTTTTCCCTTCAGTTTTCTTTATGTTTTTTCCTTCTCCTATTTTTCAAAATTTGTCCCAATTTTATATAAGGTTCATGTTTGAAAATATGTTCCTGTTCAAAAATGTTTTTTGTTTTATTATTTTAGAAAAATAAAAAACTATTTGCTTTGGTTAAAAATTGTCACAAACTTGTTAACAAATAAAATGATTGCATTTGTTTCTTCAAAAAATGCCCCTTTTTAAATATTCTCGTGTTTTCTAACCTGGCTCGGCTCGGTACAGTCCGTGGCAAATGGGCCGGGCCAGTCAGGCGCGCCCTTTGCAAAACAGAGTCCGTTTGAAGCAGTCGTCCAGAGCGCCTCGAATAGGCGCATCCCAGTTTTCTTCTCGAAAAAAAGGGGAGCACTCCGCGTTAGCAACCAAACCCTAATCCCCCAACTTCCCCTCGTCGGCGGAAGTCCGTCGCGATCGATGCGGGCCGGAGAAGCGGCGGCGCAGGCTCGTCCCAATCCATTGGATCCGGTGAAGTGACGAGCAGGCCGACCACGCCTACATGTCTGGATCCGTCGTCCGGAGCGCCGTCCGGAACAGGATGGTGGCTGAGAATGGGAGGAAGGATGTCCACTCCCTCGCCGTCCAGCGCGGCCTGAATTCTGAGCCAAGGGAGCTCTCTCTCGCCGCAAAGGTCGGGCTAGAGGCGTATGTGGCCTTGGGGGACGCGTTGCCGGTCGAGGCGGTCTTCTGCCGCGCCGTCCAGAGCAGTCTCAAGGCCGAGGAGGTCATCCACCTCTTCGTCCGGAGCGGGATAAAGGCGGAAGACGCCCTTGCCATCGCCTTCCGCACCGGCCTAAAGGCCGAAGGAGAGATACATGCTCTCCTACTCCAGCAGCTGCTCGCCTCCTTCGATAAGCGTCTCAAGGACCCTCAACTATTTCAGTGGGTGCACCCCTCTTATTCAGTCAGCGAGGGGAAGAAGATAGGCCCCAAGTGCCCCTTCTTCCTCTTCAAGATGAAGGCATCAGCCAAGAAAGCCCAAGTATCATGGTGGCAGAAGCAGTACACCCGCTTCCATCCGGAGCGAGCGGGCTACATATACGCCATGCGCGTCGCGCGCCTGGTTACGGGACCGGACGGACTTCATCTCGAGCAGGCAGGGGAGGGTGGGCAGCCGGGCGCGCTCTCCTTCCAAGTCAATCGCACGTAACGAGGAGACGGGGGCGCAAAGAGGGTGTCTCCGAGGAGGGCTCCTCTGTGCCGCTAAGGGAAGTCGCTGTTATCAAGAGGCTGCCTAATGGTGACGGGATTTCCATTATGTCCTATATAAAAGGGCTTGGTGTGAAACTCCATGACATTCTCTTTACGTTGCATTGCCAGTCCATCACCGTCGCCCTGAGCTTCACAGAACGATGGTTCTATGTCTCTTCCAAGTTTACGGAGGAGCCACTATATGCCAGTGCTGGCCTTGATTTCGTTGACATTACTGTTCCTCTGGAGAATCTGATCAAGAAACTCTACCAGATGTATGAGGAAGAGGAACAAGAGAAAAAGATGATGCATGAGAAACAAGATCATGAAGGGGGAGATACACTACTCATGCGGCAGCAAAAGGAGCTTTCGGTTCAGGCGGAGGAGCATGAGGGGAACAGGTTGGAAGAGCTGCGGAGGAGAAGGGACGAGAGCAAGAAAAACAAGCACCGGCGTAAGGAAATGAAAGAGGCAGCTCGTCAGATGCAGGAGGGAGCAAGAACTGAGGAAGAACACGATGATGCTTGCTTTTGCACATCGATATTTCCCCTTCTGGAAGAATCTGATTGGGGGAAGCCATCGGAAGAGGAGCTGTGCCAAAGCTAGGAGCGCATGTTCTTGCGTCAGGAGACTATGAAACGTACAGAGTATAAGTGTGTGGTTTTGACTGCTAGCATTTGATAGAACCATACTTTTCGCTCACTTGTGTTGTCAAGTAGTTCCTGTGCACTCATCAGCATTTGATAGAGGAGTATTATATATCTGGTCAGCCCTTAATCTAGTAACATGCATTGTGAGTTTATGACCTGGATTTCCCTTCCTAAGACAACATTAGGAAAATAAAACTTACAGATGGGGCGGTAAAACCAATCTGAATTAACCGAATACAGGTAGTTCTTCTGAAATGCATTAACTTGTCTGCATTGGGTAATTTTAGTTTCGTCAATTGCAGATTGTGATATATGGCATGTTCTCACAGTTTCAATGGTGATGAAATGATGCCTTATGTTTATATTAATATTGTTGCATTTCTGCCTAACATATAAACCCCAGCCATGGCTGAATGGATTATGTTTCCTCTACACATTTGGGACACGTGTCAGATATATCGGCTATCTACTCTGCTTTTTAATGTGCATCCCCTTGTAGTATATTTTGCATGGACGTGGATAAGTATCATGAACCAAGATGCTTTATTTAACCTGATCGTTGGTAGATACTCCTGCACCACTCGATGACTGATCACCAATTTTCAGTCACCCTATGTTCGTATGTAATTCTGTTGATGTAAGACATACTGTAACTTATATGACTCGACCTTTGTTGTTTTGCGCACAGCCAAAAGTAATCAACATGGCAACATCTGGATTTACCATCCTCTGAGATGGAAATCATGAGCCATATTTCTGAACTCAGCTCTTAGTTTTGAACCAGGTCAGAGGTCACCGTGAGACGGCGAGTTTGCACCGGACAAAATGAGTGTGCTGAAGTACGCCACTGTTTTCAGGTTCCGAGAGGTCAGATTTTAATGCTGATCTAGTGATACTTATTATCATCAGCCTGAAATTAGCTGTAATTATACAGTAGATGTGAAGTCAAACTGATTGTGTGAGAGCTGAATAGCGCAACACTTCTTTCACTGCAAATGATATGAACATCTTATTCGCGTAAAAATTTACTCTGTGCTGGCCTTGTGTAATCGTGTTCCTGTTTTACTTTCTGAACAATATGTGCAAGGCGCCAAGGCCAAAGCCAGAGCCAAGGAAAAAACGAAAACGGACTTCACTTGTCCTTCTGGAATGCAGCCTCCAGCCGCTTGCAGTCGACGATGTACGCGAACCCGTAGGCCATGTTGGCGAGGGTCGCCTCGTGCAGGTCGCGGCTCGCCGTGGCCGTGGCGTCGGCCGAGAAGAACACCCGGAAGCCCCTCACGAACGCGTCCCGCGCGGTGGTCTCGCAGCACAGGTTGGTCATCACGCCGGTCACGATCACCTCCTCGACGCCCATCCCGCGGAGCGCCTCCTCGAGCCCCGTGCCGGCGAACGCGCTGTACGTGCCCTTCTCCACCACGAGGTCACCCTCGGCGCGGCCGGCCCCGGGGAGCAGCTCGGCGGCCGGCGTCCCGGCGTCGATGCGGTCGCCGGCCCACCACTCGGCGAGCGGGCGGCTCCGGGGCTCCGGGTCGACGTGGCGGGTGTACACGACCGGCATGCCGGCGCCGCGGCAGAGCGCCACGGTGGCGGCGATGGCCGGCATGGCCGGCGCGGCCAGCGACGCGAAGTGGCCCTGCACGTCGATGACGAGGAGCGCCGCCTCGCGCGGCTGGGGTCGCGGCGGCGCGTCTCGTGCCTGGTGTACGAGGAAGCGCCGGCGGGGGGCGGCATGGTAGGTAGGCGTGGTGGGCGGTGGGATGCCGCGCGCGATCGGCTTAGCGATCAAGAGAAATTTGGGGCGGCGAGCGGTGCGGCTGGGCTGCGCACGCGGGGGACACGGAAGGTGAGAGCTGGAGGCTTCGGTTCGGGACACGGAAAAGGGTCAAAGCTCCATAAATCCAGGTCGAAGACGGCAGATCCTTCTACTGGGCTGCTCGAGCATGATGACGCAGAGTTGACACGACGCCCGATCAGAGCTGAAGGGATCTGGTGACAGCAATTTCAGCTCGATGACAACAACGGCGTGCGTGTCCTAGCATTTTCTGTCTGCAGAGTAGTATACATCAAAGCTGTCCGTTCATAAGACAGTTTTATCTAAAACATGTCACGTAGTCTATAGAAAAAAATAGTGAAAAATTATGTACAATGAATTAATTTGAGGTAAATACATCAGTGGTGCTTAAACTTGCCACATATGTTTAGTTTAGTGCCTAAACGTGGAAAATACACCAAACTGGTTCTAAAACTTGACATAAATGTGCAAACACAATCCTAATCTCATACGTACATAATGTGCGCCGATATGACACCGTATATAGCAGACTTGGCATAAGGCCCACTGAAACTGGATTACTAGAATCATATATGTCTATGAACCATGAGCCCCACAAGCACAAAATGGAAATTTAAATGTAAAATAGCGCCAAAACGAACTCGACCTGGCTACCTCAAGCCGAAATGCAGCCAGAGCTGTCCACCACGCTAACATGCTCTTGCTCTCATTTTAGGCTCCCAAGTATTAGTTACTAAATGGGCTGCAGTCAGTGCGGCCCGTTTACCGCATGTTAATTTCTTTCAAAAAATGAGAAAAGTCTGTAGAAAATTATAATGAGAGTAATACAAATAAACTTCAAAAATTCATGTGTTCTAGAGTCTCTATATAAACTAAAATAACCAACTTTAAAAATATATTCATGTGCTATTTTAAAAACATTCATATAGTTAGAATATATGTGATTTATAACCATGTTTGTATGATATAAAATAATAAACATGTTTTAAAATTACATATTCAAACGTTTGAATAATTATACCCATATTTTAATAATTCATCTTATCTTGTTATAGAAAATGTTTGTATAACGAAAATATATTTGTATTTTAAATTTCGTATATGAATATTCACTTGTGTATTATATTTAAAATATATAAAAATTGAATATAAGACACAAGTGAAAATATACACTAATATTCATAATATTTGGTAAAATAGTATTTCGTAACTAAATAGGTGAATATTTCAAAAAATTACAGGAACATTTTTATTAATACATTTTATTGTAAGCTTCTATATATTTATTTTGTGTGCACACGTATATTTGTGTACCATGATGTTATTATTTATGTACCACAAATATTCATAACCGGCAGTGTGGCATGGAGCCTTGTTTACTTTCTTTTTGAAATAATATGTGCACACAGTTATTTATTGACCATGAGTAATTGTTAATAACACATGAATATTTGAATCTCACTTTTATGATTTTTTTTTTAAATAGCGTGTGCTAAATGGGTCGCACTAAGTGCAGCCCATCAAAGTACAACAATTGTTTCCCTATATAGTACATTAAGCGTCGGGAGCTACACTGTCCAATAAGATTATGACGGCGTGGTTGCCAGCACACCCTGCCAGTTAGCTTTAGGTCTTGTGTTCGAATCAGTTCTGCAACATTTTTCATTTTAATTCCCCTGACAGGCACATTACGTATATAGATGGGATTGGCACCGTATATATAGATGGGATTGGCACCGTATTTGCACGTTCTTGCCATGTTTTAGAACCAGTTCGGCGTATTTCTTAAGTTCAGATACTAAACTAAACATCCCTAGCAAGTTCAAGCACTAGTGATGTATTTACCTCAATTAATTTTAGTCCTATCTCTAAGAATTACCAAAATATATGCTGAGACTAAGAGTTGTTTTTTTAATTAGCAGAAGACAAACCTTTTCTTATGACTACAAAAGGACGTGTTGCAACAGAGACATGCATATTCTGATTAATCAGCATTAATATTGCCCGACATAGCTAAATGTATGTGCGTTGCTACGGAGCAATAAAATGTACTTCCTCTGTTCACAAATGTGGGATGTTTTAGTTATTTCGATAGACTACATACATAGTGAAGTGACTGATGAAACACACTAAACATGTCTATATACTACATCCGATTTAGAAGAAAATAATTTATTTTATATTTGTGAACGGAAGGAGTATAAAGACATGGGTCAAAGGATTGTTTTCATCGCATTAGGGAAAACACAAGCTTTGCCCCTGCATCTCGGAGCTGGCTTCGTAGCATCATGGATGGCTAACTCCAATAAAATCAGAAATTATTTCATTAAATTAGTAATAATAAGTGTTCACTTGTAACGAATATATGAACTCATATTGTATTTGAGGTGACCCATAGGATTATTATTTTCCGGTAACATGCGTTACTCCCACTCCTATCTCCATATGACACTCCTTTGAAGGATCACTAGAAGTGTGTG
>CBMN010049986.1:0-11340 GCA_000582825.1 Hordeum pubiflorum
TCTGGGCTTTCCAGAAGAACATCCCCATCCCAGAGGAAAGGGATGGCACATTTCCGCCTGCGACCATTGGCTATCGCCTGGAAGTAGGCGGTGTTCGCATCCCTTTAAGGAGCCAGTTCTGGCCCCCTCGACGCTGCCAAAATAGCTCCTTGCTCTTGTAGATGTCCATGAGCGAGGCCTCAAGGGAGTATCTCCTAATCCAGTCNNCAGGAGACAAGCCCGGCCCGTCAGCAAGGCCATCTAGAGCCTTAATCTGATCCAGCAGGGCCCCTTTACGTGCCCGAAGATCAGCACCAAGGTTCGCCCCCCAGCCCTTCATGGCCTGACGGGCCATTTTAGCACAGTGATGCCAGACATCCACAGCATAGAACACACGAGGCGGGGACACGACAGCCTCTAGCCAGCGGTCGCGAACCAGCTCAAAGAAACCCGGGTGCTCCAACCAAAACGCCTCAAAGCAGAAGCGATGAGTTCTAGGGGGGGCATCATCCCTAGAAGAGAAAAGCAGGGGGGGTCGGAGCCAATCCGAGTAACCGCCTTGAGGGAGCACAATGGGAACATCACTTCCCACTGGGCCGACACAAATACCCGATCCAAAACACTCCGGATGGGATCCGCCTGCTTATCGTCCACGTGAACCTAGCCCCTACGCGGGCTATCTCACGAAGAGCAAGATCCGCGATGCAGTCATTAAATAGACGCATGCGGACCCGGCGTTTGTTCTTTGTGTCAGTTAGGCAAGAGCACTAGGCTCCGTTTAGTTCATCTGAGCATGTATATTTTTTCCCTTTCCAATTAGTGCACTGTGATGTATGGACCGCTCCAGCCCAAAGCAACTCTGGTTGCCAATATTACCTGCTCATTCTCGATGACTACAGCCATTTTGCATGGACATTCCCTTTGCGCCACAAATCAGATGTTTTACACACCATTCGAACGTTCTTCAGCTTTGCACCCACCCAGTTCAACCTTCCCGTCCTCATCGTCCAAACCGACAATGACAAAGAATTTGAAAATGCTGCGTCCCGCACCCTCTTCTCCTCTCTCGGCACCCAGCTACGCATGTCGTGCCCCTACACATCCCCGCAAAATGGGCGGAACGCACCTTGCGCACACTCAACGACATCACCAGATCGCTGCTCGTTCATGCCCATATGCCATACTCATACTGGGCTGAGGCACTCCAGACAGCTACCTTCGTCCTCAATCGCCGCCCGTGTCGCCCTCGCCACGACCACACGCCGTTCTTCCTCCTCTACGGCGTTCATCCCGACTACACGGCACTCCGCGTGTTCGGTTGTCTGTGTTTTCCAAACCTCACCGTAACCACCCCACACAAACTCGCTCCCCGCTCAGCGCCTTGCGTCTTTCTTGGCTACTCACACGACCATAAGGGCTATCGATGCCTCAATCGTACTACCGGCCGCGTTTTCATCTCACGGCATGTAGTGTTCGACAAGAGTCAATTCCCCTTCCATGAACAACCTACCACTGACACAATCGCCACGCCCTCCCTCAGCGATGAGCACTACATCATGCCCCCTGTCCCGCCACGGCCACGCGATGGTCCCCCTGCCATAGCAGAGCCCACCCGTGCACCTCACCACCCACCATCTACACCCGTGGCCACGCGTACGCTTGTCTCCGTCGTCACGGCCGAGCCCCCAGCCCTCACTCCATCGCTGCAGCAGCCCACTCACCACTCCGCGCCCGCGACCAGGACAGTCCAGCACCTCCTCCGGTCACCCCACCTGTGCCCTCTATGCCAGCTTCCCCACCACCGCCTCGTCGTGCATGCCCTGCACCCTCTCACTCCATGCAAACATGCGCCCAAGCTGGCAAGTTTTTCCCCAACCCAAAGTACCAACAAAACCTCACGACCACGACCACCTCCGATATCTCACCCATTCCCAAAACTATGCGTGCCGCCTTGCGCGATCCTTGTTGGTTGGCTGCGATGCAGGTGGCTCTGATGGCGAACAATACCTGGGGACTTGTACCACGACCACGGGGTGCCAACATTGTCACCGGCAAGTGGCTGTTTTGGCACGAGCTCAGAGCGGATGGCTCGCTGGAGCGCTACAAGGCGAGATGGGTGGTTCGTGGCTTCTCACAACGCCCCGACATCGACTTCGATGAGACCTCCTTGCCAGTCGTCAAGGCGGCTACCATCCGCGTCGTCCTCACCATTGCCGCGTCGCGGGGTTGGGCCGTCCACCAGATGGACGTCAACAACGTGTTCCTTCACGGGCACCTGACGGAGCACAGGTGTACTGCCAGCAGCCGGCTGGCTTCGTTGATGGTGCTCACCCCGACCACGTCTGTCTCCTCGAAAAGTCATTGTACGGGTTGAAGCAAGCGCCGCGCGCCTGGTTCGCGGTTCGCCAAGTTCGCCTGCAGCATTGGCTTCGTCACTTCTCGCGCAAACCTGTCTCTGTTCGTTCTACGCAGCAACGCCGGCGATGCCTACTTGCTGCTCTACATCGACGACATAATCCTCGCTGCGTCGTCAACAGCTCTCCTACATCAACTACAAAGCCTGCTCTCCACCGAGTTCTCCATGAAAGACCTCGGGCCGCTTCACTACTTCCTCGGGATCGCTGTGACGCGCACGGCTGAGGGGTTCTTCCTCTCCCAACGCAAGTACGTCGAAGACCTCCTCGAGCGCGCCAACATGCAGACCTGCAAACCGGCCCCAACTCCGGTGGACACCCGCTCGAAACTGTCCGCCACGGATGGGGTGCCCGTCCCTGATGCGCCCGAGTACCAGAGCATCGTCGGCGCTCTCTAGTACATGAAAATGACGCGGCCGGACATTGCCTACGCGGTGCAGCAATGCTGCCTCGTCATGCATGATCCTCGCACTCCCCATCTCGCGCTGGCAAAGAGGATCTTCCGGTATCTACGCGGCACCTCCACCCATGGACTACACCTGTGTCGCGCCGCCTCGCCTACTCCGACGCTGACTGGGCGGGCTTCCCGAACACCCGCCGCTCTACTTCCGGCTACGCGGTCAACCTCGGCGACGCCCTGGTTTCCTGGTCCTCCAAACGCCAGGCGACCGTGTCACGATCTAGCGCGGAAGCCGAATATCGAGCCGTCGCCAACGCCGTCGCTGAAAGCTGTTGGATTCAACAACTCCTCGTCGAACTCGCGGCACCACTCCACAAAGCCAGCATGGTTTTCTGCGACAACATCTCCTATGTCTACATGGCTGCCAACCCCGTGCATCATCGACGCACCAAGCACATCGAATTGGACATCCACTTAGTCAGGGAGAAGGTTGCTCTCGGTGAGCTGCGAGTTCTACACGTGCCCACGACTCAACATTTCGCCGACGTGCTCACCAACGGACTCCTGATGCCGGCGTTCGAGGAATTCCGGTCCAGCTTGTGCATCCGGCCACCGGACGCTCAAACTACGGCGGGGTGTTAACAGACTAGCTAGTCTCTCTCTCTCTACGTGCGCATGTCTTGCATGCACGATCCCACGATCCATGCACGTCGCACGCCCCGTCGCCCCGCGCCCTGTTGTAAACCTCACTATATATACATGAGAATACGACGGAGAGCACCTAAGGTGCATTCTCCTCTTCCTCCAGAATTCCACACGTGTGGCGTGGGTACATATCGAGTCTCATTGTCTATTGGAGGCGGTCGCGGTTTTGGCGACAGGTGGCACGGAGATAGGCGATGTGAGTTTGTCGCCCCGCCGGGCAACTTTCTTGTGGAGCTCTTTTATAGAACCCTATATTGAATATAGGCCGTTCATTGGCAAAGATCCAAGGGTAGGTATCTATTTGTACCGGTGAAACTAAATCAACGGTATCGCTAGTACTGTTCCACCAGTATACGTGGTTGTAGTGCATTATTGGGAGATCAGAGTCTTCGCATAGATCGACCCGACCCGGCCGTTCTTCTTGTTCGAGCGGTGATTCTCTACATCTCCGGCAGACGACTCAAAGGGGTCGTCTTCTAGCATCGCGCTTATTATGCCTGGTTCGTGGCGGCAGAGCAAGCCAATCTACCAATACACCATGCGCCATGTACAAGCTTGTCGTCGTCGACAACGAGGCCAGGATGTGCATGACCGTCTTCTGACGCCCGAAGATCTGTGGCTAGGTGAGTGACGGAGTGCGGCGGAACCTCTCCTAGTTAGTGCTAACCATGCCCTCGCTATGCTCATGGTCGTTTTAAAAAAAATTACTACAGCTACACTCCGGCCGCAGCTTGCGGGACGTGGAGCTGCTCATCTTCACGCTAACCAGTCAACCACGTCGTGTGCATGAACGCTCATCTAGGCAGGGCTCAACCTGGTTGTCTCCTGGTGGTCACGGCGGTCGTCATCGGCGTGTGCACGATTTATTCCGAGTATTAGCCCACTAGAGCAATTCCCTTTGTGAACAAAAAATCAACGGTGGGATCTCACATATACTGCTCCCTCCCCAGTAGCAGTATAGGATACCATAAAAACCCTCTTGTGGAAGGTGCTTTTGGTCCTAACTATAGGCCAAAAGGCGGATATCGCACCTTCCGTGGTGGAACTAGTTGCGGTCGGACATCGGCGGGTCGTATCCCACCGTTACGTGATCCACCTCCTCATGTTGATCAGACTAACGTGGGGAACATGACTGCCACAACGGTGCCTGTGACCCTTGCTACTGGGGCACTTCTTGGAGAGGCTCTTGCAGCCGTGAGTGCCTTAGCCGCGGTCACTGTACCAGAGAGGGTGTCCTCTACCGCGGCTATGGATTCTTCTAGTGATAAGGAGTCAGAAATCCAACAGTGATAAAGCTAATTATAAAGGGCCGCACAAGAAGGAAAAGGTGTGTTGTTACAGATGCGGTGAGCTTGGCGGCAACGTGCGAGTCTGAGTCATGTGATATTTGTTTCGGACGTCGCCATCTCGCAGGGTATTATCCTCTCCTCTCGGCACTGAAGCCATTATTTATGATATATGGCGTGGCTGATAACAGGCTTGTGTTTTTTGAGACTCCCACCACCATTACCGAGGCAAGTCGCAAGTCGCAAGGAGAGCTCGATGACTGGAATTGTTCGGGTGACGGCAGGGTCTCTGACAGAGGAGCAGATTATTCAGCAACTGTTCAGGTTGGTGACAGTTAACTTTCAGTGGTCCTTGGTCAGAATTGATGAGTAGGTCTACAAAGGCAGATTACCCGAGGAAGGAGGATCCGATGCACCTCCTGGGTTTTGGCATCAGCAGTGCCAGCTAGTTCTTGTTTTCTTGAGTTTGAGGATTGGAGGATTGGAGGAACCAGGAACCTATGGGTATACCTCTTCACGCCCATAAGGGAGGCAAGCCCGGGGCAGGGGTCTTTGGCGCGACCACGACAGTCACCTCAACGGAGGCTGAGTGCTCTTCCGACAGAGGAGTTGGTGGGGAGTCCTGGGCAGGAGGCTCGACACTCTCCCACCATACCGTCGACTACTTCGCCATCCTCGGCGAATGCAGTGGTTCCTACCGGACAGGAGGTCCAGTCCCGTTAGACCACATTACGGAGGAGGTGATCGCATTCGGTGGGATTCCGGATCCGATGACCGGTGACAGGTAGCCGGGTCAACAGATTTAGGCCTAGCCATATGTTGACGATCTTCATATGGGAAGGGCAATGTGAGCAGCCAAGCTTCGAGATATCGAAGCTCTACATGTATGTCGGTTAATATGAGTTGTTCTATTTTACATTTTTTAGATACCGAGATTGTTAGTAATTCTGTGAAAGTGGGACTTTTGATTGTTAATAATGGGAAATCGATTAATGACATGTTAAACTTACAGGCCAAAAGGGTTATGGAGATGCTTCTTAATATTGCGGTCGTGAAACCTATATCTGATAATGATACTAACTCTCTTGGCGTCAAGGCCTTAGAGTCTATGTGCGAGGACTTAGTGCCCTCTGGTGTGGAGGATGAGGATGTGGATGATGAATTGGGTGCAGAGGGGTATTCGGCTTCTTTGCATTAAAATGAGCAGATACCAACCAATAATGATGTGGTTGTACAGGGGTATTCGACCCCTTTCCAATCACAGGAGGATGTACACACTGACCTCGGGCATATGGACTTAGAGGTGGTGCAAGATAAACCAAAACGTCCCTGGAAGAGGAAGGTTATCCTACATCCGCGGTGTGCAGAAGTGTGAGAATGAAATTCAAACAAAAATTTCATGATGAGAAATGAAGGGAAACATTTGGAACAACAGAGGTCTTGTGGACTTGGCTAAAACAAGGTTCCTGGTTGAAACTTCCATAGAACAAAGAGTGGACTTTATTGCTCTACTTGAGACAGGTAGGGTCAATTTTACATCATAATTTCTGAATACCGCATCCGGTGGTGTTAATTTTGATTGTTACCACCAAGGTGAAGATCCGGCGAGATTTTACTTGGGGTCAAGTGCGAGACATTAGAAGTGGTAAACGTTGTACTTGGAGACTTTGCCGTTAAGTTACGAGTGCATTCGGAAGTTGATGGGTTTAGGTGGGCGCTAGTTTCCGTTTATGGGGCGGCACAATCCCAACTTAAACCGGACTTCATGGTAGACCTTGTGCGGTTTTGCGGGGATGAGAGGTTACCTATGCTAGTAGGAGGTGATTTCAATATAATTAGGTGGAGAGAGGAAAATAATAATGACAACTTGGACGAAAGATGGTCATTCATGTTTAATACTATTATAGAAAGTATGGATAGGGAGATTGACCTCATCGGTAGACAATTCACGTGGGCCAACTTATGAGAAGTTGGATCGATTTCTTTCCACTGTAGACCAGGAACCAAAATTACCCTAGTAACGGTGCAAGCGTTACAGAGGGGAATTTTGGATCATGCCCCGTTGCTTGTTGACTCTGGGGAGGCGACCCATGCGGGCAACAAGAATGTCTTCTCTTTTGAATTATCATGGTTCGAAAGAGGGGGATTTATCGATCTTATTGCCCCGTAATGGGCCAAGGTGACCGAGGGAAGATCTAATATTGAGAGTTGGCAATATAAGATCAGGCATTTGCGACTGTTCGTGCGAGGCTGGCCAAAGAATGAAAGCGGAATTTATAAAGTGGAGAAAGAAAGGCTGATCCACCTCAAAAATGAGTTAGACTTGAAAGCTGAATCGATCTTATTAGATGCGCATGAACATACCTTTTAAGACAGAGGCCAAGGAGAAGTTACGAGTACTTCTTAGAGAAGAAGAAATGAAATGGGCACTAAGAGCGAAAGTGCGACAGGTCGTTGAGGAAGATGACAACACGCAATTTTTCCATATCATTGCAAATGGAAAGCATATAATGAAGAAGAGCTTTCAGCTTGAACAAGATGAGGGTACAATTGTAGGGCGTGAGAACCTAAAGTTGTACATCTCTAACTATTACAAACAACTTTTTGGAGCACGAGAGGACAACTTCGTCTCGCTTGATGAGTGCATCGTTGGGAATTTACCTCAGCTAGGGGCAGATGATAATGAGATTTTGTCTCCACCATTTTCTAAGAAAGAGGCATTTGAAGCAATAACAGAAATGAAGAATGATAGGGCACCACGACGGGATGGTTTCCCAGAAGAGTTTTACAAGGGATGCCGACATATCATTAAGGGTGACCTTATTCCTATGTTTCATGATTTGTTTAATGACCAACTTCAGCTCGTCCACCTTAACTTTGGAACAATTACATTGTTGCCAAAGAAGAAGGAGGCAGTCTGTATCGAGCAGTTTAGACCGATATGCTTGCTTAATGTGAGCTTTTTTTTTTACCAAAGTTGGTACAAATCGGTTGTTTGCGTGATTCTCCTATTGGTTTCGATAAACATTGGTTCTCAACTGAGGGAAATACTTATTGCTACTTTACTACTTCATCCCTTCCTTTTGGGGAAAAACCCAACGCATCTACAAAGTACCAGAAGGATTTCTCATGCCATTGCCGGGGATTATCATCAAACAACTCAAAGTTCCTCCGCACACATTATCTTTTACTTGTTATAATTTTTACGTTCTTTTATTTGCTGTTATATAAAAAAATACCAAAAATATCTTGTGTGCTTTATATTGCTCGTTACTATGGCTAGTTCTTCGCTTGTTACTTGCACCCCTGAAAATGAAGTGCTTAATTTTAAACAAAGGGGAGGAGAATGTTTAAAAGATGCTTGGTATAGTATTTGCAATGCTCAAAATGATCTACTCGTAAGCAATCCAATACCATTTTACTTTGCAATTTTTATGTGGGTGTCACTACTTGGTATAGATATTTGCTTGACAATATTTGTGGAGGAAATTTCTTGAGTAGTTACCCTTTGGATGCTTTCAATGTTATGAGAATTCCAGTGGGTTCACCACCTATCATTATTAATGAAACAACTTTGAATTTGGAACACGTTATGCGGAGATTAGAGATCATTGAGAACAAGATGCCAACTATTGAACGTATTGGAAATCTTGACAAAAACTTGCACAATCAAATTCCAAAACTTGGATCTTCCGTAGGAATCACTTTGAAACTATTAAAAGATAAATAACCAATCTCTTAGAGGGTGGAACAAAGTCCCACTAGAATTGATAAAATAGAAGAAATCATTAATAAGTTGGGTTCCGCTTTTTCTTCTGTTAAGACAATTGAAAAACTCCTACAAACAAGAATCCAAACTTATGTACGTTTCCTAAGAACAAGGGTGACCCTTATAATAAAGGAAACGAGGATTTGAAAATGATTAGTATTCACCCCAACTATATTGATAAAATAAAGGAACATATGCTTGATAAACGATTCCTTGATTTTATACCTAGGAGTATTATGATTCAAAACATGAAACTATGCATATGACCAATTCAAGGCACAATGCCAAGTTGTTTTGGTTTTTGATAAGTTTTGCATTTTTCGGAGTTTTCTTCATTAAAAAGGCCGATAAATGACCAGACGTATCGCAACCTGCATATAGTGTCGAAATTCGTCCAAACCAAACATGGATGCCTACCATGGTCATGCCCACGTGCTTGGAAAAGTTGGGGTCATTTAAAAGATGTCCAAAAATAGACCATATTTAGCGAAGGGTATTTGGGTCCGTTTGAAAGCTTGTTGTTTTTTTTACATCCGTCAAATGGACCAAAATTTTGTCCACAAGTTTCTATGGCCAATTAAAGGTATCATGCCAAGTTGGTTAAATTTTTGACAAGTTCTGCATTTTTTGGAGTTTTGTCGATGAAAAGGGGTTGATAAATGGCTTGGCATGTCGCTGCATGTAAACAGTATCGGAAGTCGTTTAAACTTGGCATGGATGCCTACCATGGGCATTCTCACGTGCTTGCAAAAGTTTGTGTCATTTTCAGAATGTCCAAAAAATAAGACAATATTCAACGGAGGTTGTTCGGGTCGGGATTGACGCCATTTTAAGTTGATCCCAAATTTGTTCAAACAGGTCATGTATGCCTTGGGTCATTTATCCATAGTCCAAGAATACACCCATATGTGAGACGGGTGCATCTCTGAGCATGCAGTTTTTCCTTATTTTAATGCTTATGTTATTTGCAATTTATGTCCTAACAATTTCTTGAAACTTGTCAACAATTTTGGAGTTCAAATTGTGTATTAAAATTTTACAAACTTGAACACTTTTTCCAAAATTGTTAACAATTTCGATACAATTAATCAAAACTTTGAATTTTTTTTGCAAACCATGTACTCTTTCAAATTTTTATCAACTTCTTTTGAAACACAAACCTTTTTTAAATTTGTGAACAAAACATCCGACAAATTGTGGTTTTTGAGTAATAAAGTTGTCCTTTACACCTAAAAAAATGGTACACATAACTTATTAAGTACCACCTCGCCTACAGAAGCGTATTTGGGCATGGGTCTGGTACAGGTTTTTTATTGAGAAATTGGTCGGGTAGAGGTTGGCCCGACCAACCCGGCCCAATTTGCAGGTTGAGGCCTAACTAGGAGATTTCATATATTTTTGCCAGATTTACAAAAAGGCTCACTAAAAAAGTTGTAATTGTTTTTTGAGAAATTGGAAAAGATTCACAAATTTAAGAAAAAGTTCACGAATTTGATTTCTTTTAATTTTAGAAAGTTCACACATTTGAAGAAAAAAATCAGAATAAAGCAGAACAAACGGGGTTTAAAATAAACAAAAAGCCGGCTCGTTTCGTCACAAGGTGGTCGTGCCCGCGCCTACTATTTCGGCATGCACCTGATGCTAGCCCGAGCGGCTAGCAGGGCTGACTCTCATCATGGAGACTCAGGGATCAATTCTTGTCTGGCCCCCTTTTCCTTCACAATTTCATTAATTTGTGCGTGCCTTGATGGGCCAGCCCGATACTGTCTGACCCCCTTCTTTCTTATTGGCACGGACAACGTATTTTAAGAAAGATCATCCTATTCTTTGTTTACGGTGTTGTACCGAAGCAGAAGTGATAAATTGCATTCATTGATTGATGCAGAGAGCAAAAGTATAATCTCCTTTCAATCTGTAGTATGTTGCATGAAGTTTTCAGGTTCAAGCTCTGGTGTATAAGTAACATTATACATGCAACTTTTTCACCCGTGACAAGCTACTTTTTCACTGAGTTGTCTGAGATTCTCTACACCTTTTTGGTAAAGAGTATCGGGAAGACGAAGAGTGAGAATAGAATCTCTCTGAGCTGTCTGAGATTCTCTGAGTTTTCTTGGAATCTGAGAAGCCTAAATGCAGCAGAGGCTCAAATGACAGCTCTATACTTTCGTCCTGTGTGTGGCCTTGCAGTCCCTGGACGCTCTCTCCATAAGTAAGAGCGGACCAGCATTCCGTCCCTTCTACAGCTCAGCAACCTCCAGCACCACGGTGAGCTTCTTCAGGCAAGTGATACTCTCTTTGTTTGCAAGTTATTCACACCCTCTCTTCTTCCAAATTTGCATGGAGCAGTAGTATTTGTTTTTTAGTTTCATTGTTGTTTTGCTTTCTTTCCATTTCTGCTGGTTTTCAGAAGCTGGTTGGTAGGATATACAAAGCAGTCATGTTGTCCTACCATGATACTAGTTTCAGAAAACTGAATGTTCTATGATTGTTTACCATCAGTGTTTCTTTTCTTTTTCAATAGATATAAGTGATTGATTTATGTTAGATCTGCATTTTGTCCCCATAGTTACCTCACAAATGGAGCCTAGCGATCTATAGATCCAGTCAGAAAATTACTTCCCCTATGACAGATTTACATCACAAATGTAACAAAAACCAATGGTTCGACAGAACCAGCTCTGATCTATCAGACTGTTCATCTTTGTTCCTCTTGTACAGCAGGGAGCAGAGGAGACAAGGTAGTAGTGCGCCACCACATACAAGCAGAGGCGGAGCGTGACACAAAAC
>CBMN010050074.1:0-15863 GCA_000582825.1 Hordeum pubiflorum
CACACGCGCTACGCTATGCCAATATATGGACCTTAAGCACGATGATGACTTGGAGCTCCTAAAGATAGTGCCAATGCACAAGAGTGGTGTCTAGTGTCTCCAAGCATAAGGTGGGAGCCGACCATGGGGGTATAAATAGGCCAAGCCCCTCAAACTAGCCATTGGGGGGAAACCATCATTTTTGCAGTGTTCACCGGATGATCCGGTGCTCAGCACCGGATGGTCCGGTGCGTACATTTGAGCTCCCCCAAAAACTAGCCGTTAGGCAGACTGGGGGCCTTTTCCTTAACACCGGACGAACCGACGCCAGCACCGGACGGTCCGGTGCTTGCATCGGTCGATCCGATGCACGCTCTGTCGCGCTGTCGACCTCCACTGTCCAGATCGTCCGATGTGACACCGGATGGTCCGGTGCGTTCATTTGAATGCAGCCGGACGTTGTTGGGTCAACTGACATCGTCGTCGATCGATCCAACGTAGGCACCAGACGGTCCGGTGCCTGTGCACCGGACGGTCCGATGCACACAGAGGCCAAGCTGCCTCCTGGCTGGGGGGCTTTTTGTTAACACCGGACGGTCCGATGCTTAAGGCACCGGATGGTCCAGTGCATACAAAAATGCCCCCAGTGACTTTGTCTTCATTGCAACTTATCCTCCTTCTTTGTCTTCGACTTGGGTCTTGTTTGGTCCATCTTCTAGGTCTTCTAGGCTCCTTTTGATAGCTTCTTTGAGATGTTTATACCCCAAGTCCTTGACTTGCATCCTAGGGACTAAAACACATACACTTGCAAACACATTAGTTCCAAATGGTTATATTGTTCATCAAACACCAAAATTAACATTGGAAAAGGCTTAGGGGCCATTTTTCTTACAGCCCTGTACTTCGTCTCATTGTTGGTATGCTTTTCAGGCAACTTGGTGGAAAACTCAAATATTGCTCCTTGAGGAGAAACAATCAATAAACCTAGTCCACTGCCCGAATCACATGTAGAACCATCAAAAAACAAGACCCGAGACTTCATCCCCACCATTAGCACCGGCCTTGCTACTCTTTCTGTGATAAGATCTGCTAAAGCTTGTCCTTTAACTGCCTTGGCCGGCTGATAACGCTAGTCAAATTCTGACAAAGCATACATCCATTTACCCAGTCATCCTTTAAGGATAGGAGCCGATATCATATGTTTGATGATATCGGCTTTGCATATAACTCTAGTTTCAGCATTGAGCAAATAATGCCGAAGCTTGGTGCATGTAAAGTAGAGACAAAGGCACAGGCGCTCCATCTCTGAGTACCTTGCTTCTGCGTCCAACAAACGCCTACTGAGATAAAACACAACCCGTTCCTTGCCTTCGAACTCCTGAATCAATACTAAGCCGATGGACGTTGCCTCGGCTGATAAATAGATCAAGAACGGCTTGTTGAGTTGGGGAGGTACTAGCACAGGCGGTGAACTCAAATATTCCTTCAAAGCGTGGAACGCCTTCTGCTGCTCCGGTCCCCAGATGAATTTCTGATCCTTCTTGAGTTTGATCAATGGCATGAACGGCTCAATCCGGCCTGAAAGATTTGATATAAAACGTCTGATGTAATTGATTTTGCCGATCAAGCTTTGCAACTCAGTTTTATTGGTGGGAGGTACCATCTTTGTGACAGCATCTCTACTTTTATCGCCAATCTCAATTCCCCTCTCATGTACCATGAACCCCAGAAATTGGCCAGCTGTGACGCCAAAGGCACACTTGTGTGGATTCATCTTCAGTCTAGGATCCCTTGTTCTTTGAAGCACCTGACGTAGATCGGCTAAATGACTTTGCTGCAGAGCCAACTTAACAACCACGGCATCAATGTAAATTTCCACCAGACGGCCAATAAGGTCATGAAAAATATAGTTCATTGCCCTCTGGTATGTAGCACCAGCATTCTTTAATCCAAAAGTCATGATGATCCACTCAAATAAACCAATGTTACCTGGACATCTAAAGGCCGTCTTCTGGATATCTTCCTCAGCCATGAGAATCTGATTGTATCCCGCATTGCCATCTAAGAAACTCATCATTTGATGGCCAGCTGACGCGTCCACGAGCATATCCGCAACAGGCATCGTGTATTCGTCTTTTGGTGTGGCTTTATTGAGATCCCGAAAGTCAATACATACCCGAAGTTTGCCATTCTTCTTTCTTACTGGCACAATGCTGGAAATCCAAGTTGCGTACCTACAAGGCCTAATAAACCCTGCCTCAACCATTTTCTGAATCTCCTCTTTGATTTCTTCTAATATTTTGGGGTTGAATCTCCGAGGGGCTTGGGCCACCGTCCTGTATCCTGCCTTGATGGGAAGCCAATGTTCAACAATAGATCAGCTCAAACCTGGCATATCATGATATTCCCACGCAAAACAGTCCAAGAATTCTTTGAGTAATTCAACCAGCTTAGCCTTAAATTCTGGTTCCAGCTTCTTGCTCACATAAGTTGGCCTTGGTTTGTCTCCACTTCCTATGTCTACAGCTTCGAGTTCGTCTGCAGGCGTGAACCCTATCCCAAGTTTACCTTCCTCTGCAAGATCGTCACTAAACATAGGCATAAAATTTGAAGAACAATAAATGTCAGCCAAGTCTAGTTCCTCGGCCTGTTGAAATTTTTCATTAATCATGGCACAGTATTTACAATAATTATTTTGGGGTCGGTCGCTTGGATCGGCCTCACAGGTTTTTACAGACGGCTCTTCTACCAGCCAATTGCCATCATCGGCCTGTGTTTCTAAACCTGGATTACAGATAGACGATTGGACCTCAGCCCCAATCATCAAAAACTTGGATTTTTGCATTTACTCCTGCTGCCCGGTTGCTTGGACCGGCCTCACCCCATTTTTTGAGAACTCGATGAATTCACACTCACCAAGATCACGCCCTGTTAAGCACTCTGCATCATCCGTGTCCCAAAAATGTGTATCAATAGTAGAAACATCCTGAGAATCATCCACGGGCACTACTTCCACTGTATCACCATCCCACTGGATCAAACATTGGTGCATCGACGATGGTACGCAGCGGTTGGTATGAATCCAGTCTCGGCCTAGCAGGGCCGAGTATGCTCCTTTGCTGTCCACAACGAAAAAGGATGTAGGAATAGTTTTACTCCCTATGGTTAGTTCCACGTTCAGCACCCCCCTTGCCTGGGATGAATTGCCGTTGAAGTCGTTGAGGGTGATATTTGTCTCAAACATGTCCTCGACTGTTTTTCCCAACTTGCGGCAAATAGAGTACGGCATGATATTCACCGCAGCCCCTGTATCTACCAACATCCTAGTGATTGGCCTGTCATTAATGTAACCCTTGAGATACAGGGGTCTGAGGTGACGATACTTCTTGTCTTGGGGCTTTTCAAAAGTAATCACTGCGGGTCCCAAACTCAGTTGGGCGACTGGTAGATCATCAACAGTAGGGTGCTTGAATTCTGCAGGGAGAGTGAATACCATGTTAACCTCAGCAGCAGACTCTGATTATGTCTTCTTCTCCTGATCCTCAGTTGGTGCTTCTTCCTTTTCCAGACCATGCGACGTGGTGTTACTAGCTTTACTGCATACGAGTCGTTGGTTACCTTTCTGAGTATACGGAGGTAGTTATCCTCCGCCTTTTCTAAGCTCCTAAAACGCTGTACTCGCCTCTTTTGCGCCTTTGTCAAGCCGTCAGGACACCAACGAGGCTGGCGACACTCGTCATAATCCAGCTCCTCTTGATCTCCTGGTGGGCGTTGTGGGCCACGCCTCTGTGGACTTGCCTGTTCATACCTGCTCCTATGCTCGGAAGATCTGTAGCTACGAGGCCTTGCTTCACGATAACGGTCCTCATGTTGGTATGTGGATCAGTTCCCTAGCCGACTGAACACAGACGGTCGACTCCTTTTTGCCCTGAAATCGACACATTCAGGACAGTCTTCTACAGTGGGCAGCCTGTTCATCCCACGATCCCAGCAATACTTGAAGAATGGGCAGTCCCAATGTTCATGATACATCCGCCTGTCATCATGATGGCTTGCCTCTTGCTCTGCCCGAAGCTCTTTCTTCTTGCGCTGTTCGTACCAATGAACATACTTACTGACCAGATGTGATGACTCTGGTCTGTACCTGCGCCTCTCTATGACTTCATGAGCTGACTCATGTTGTTCGGGATCAAACTCTAGGGGCCGGTTGCTTGAACTAGCCCTTCTCTTGGTACTGCAAGGAACTGCATCTACCATGTTGATCGGGAAAGGAGTTTTGTCGACCTTCATGGAATTTTTTGCAAAAATGAGCCGACCCGTCTTTATGGCCGACTGAATCTGCTGGTGCAACACCTTGCATTCTCTGGTGTTGTGTGTTTCTTTGTTGTGCCACTTGCAGTACGTTCGCCCCTTTAATTCTTCAGCTGATGGAATGCGATGATCGGCTGACAATTTGAGTTGCTTCTCCTTGAGCAAGAAGTCAAAGATTTGCTCTGTCTTGGACAAGTCGAAGTCGAAACCTACTGGTGCTTCAGGTATCTTGATCCACTGGCATGGTATTGGCTGTGCTTTAGGGACCCATTCCACCATGGCTACATCTGCTTCTTCTTCTGACTCTTCATCGAGTTGTTGTAGCTGAAGGTATGAGACCGGTTTCCTGAACCTGTCGTTGGCTGGTTCTGGATTGTAGCACTCATAAGCTGAAACTCTGGACACCAAGTCCCCAATGGAGTCAAACTCCATGCTACTAAATGCATCACGCGTATGACATAAGAGAGCAGCGGATGCAATGCGAGCCAGATCCTTTTCAGTGAGGTGCAGTGAGTAGCATTTATTTCTGACCTCCCTGAAGCGTTGGATGAACTCAGAAACATATTCACCCCATTTCTGCCTCATAGCTGTGAGATCGGCTATGTTCATCTCACTGTAGCCGGAGAAAAAGTGAGCATGAAACTGTTCTTCCAGCTGTCTCCATGATGTAATAGATCCTGGTATCAACGAGGTGTACCAGCCAAACACTGCACCAGACAGTGACAAAGAAAAGAGCCAAACTTTCATATGTTCGGCTGTTGCAGCAACACCAAGTTGAGTCATGTATCGGCTGATGTGTTCCATGGTGCTTGTGTTGTCATTGCCGCTGAATTTGGAAAAATCAGGGATCTTGTATTTGGGAGGAGCGGGTAAGCGATCAAATTCCTCAGAGTAAGGCTTGCAGTAGCTCATCACCCTCCTCCGTGGTGCGAATCCATACTGATCCCGGAGGATTGCAGCCAATTGCTCTTGAAAATCGGCTGATTCGCCGGAGGCATGTGCTCCGGCCAAACTTGATGTGGCAGGGCTGCCATACTTCTGCTGCCACTCCAGTAGTTCAGGCTCACCGGCTGGATTTCTTCTAAGCTGGTGTATGGGACAAGGTGGTGCTTCCCCCTCGCGCAGTGGCCTGTACCTCATCTTGCACTCGAAGCCCTCTGGTAAGAATGAAGGCGGCGTGTCATAGACCGAAGGGATGTCGTGAGGATTTGCTGGCTGGAAAACAACAAACTCGGCCTTCATGACTGTTGGATTGTCAATGAAGTGAGGGCCGAGGTCTGGAGCATAGATCCCTTTTTCTCCCTCGAAAGACCCGAAAACCGGCCTTGAAGGGATGAACTTGCCTTCCATCATGGATTTGACAACGCGGTGGATGACGGACTCAAGCGAATTGAGGAGAACTTCTGACTGTCGGATCAACGCATGATGGATCATGTAGTGGATCTCCTGACGCAGAGCTTGAGTACGATTCTCCGAGGGCAGAGAGAGGTCTATGCCGCTCAGCAATGTGTCTGGGTGGCCTTTCAAGCGGATCCTGCCACTGCGGGTCCATACGAAGCACTTGAGGAGGTCTTCTTGCAGCTGCACCCAAGACTTGTCATACAGAGTCTTGAATTCTCCCTGGAGCTCTTCAAATTCAACGGGCCTTTCCGTGTCATCTTCAGTGTTGGACTTGTCTCCAGTCTTGCCACCCTTGGCCATGGCTACAGATGTTGAGGCTTGATGAAAAGTGTGTCTCACTGGGCACGCCAAAATATGTTGTCGCAGGAAACCGGCGGTCGGTCGTAGTGCAGTCAACACAGTGGAGCCAGAGGATCTCGCTGCTGCTGCAGTCGTGTCCTCTGATGCAGCTCCGGATCAGCTCCCAGAAGCTTGGGTTGATCCTGCTTGTGGGCGTGCCACCTGGCTTAACCTTCTAGCCAGGGAGGTTGGTTGTTGTTTGACGAATCGCCCTGCGCATGAGAAACAAGGCAAATATTAGATACCGAGCCGGATCGCTTGGATCGGCTTCTACACCACCATGTGAGTCGGCCCTCGAAGAGCCGACATGCCTTTTTTATGTGGTTGCTTGGAAATAGAAATAAATAAAACCCCATCTAAAGCATGAATTTAGACAGTAATCATCTTAAATTGATCTTCAAACTAGATTTAAATAGATACACGCACAAGGGCTAGATGATTAAATATAAAGCAATGAGTTTGAGTAACAGATTTAGGGCCAGATGTATGAGAAAACTGAATATAGGAACATCCCAAGTAAACTAGTACCTAGGGCCAGATAAACAATTAACTGAACATAGGAACATCCCAAATATAAACTAAACTTATTGCATTATAAAGAAACATAGGAACATCCCTATTCATGATATCTATTTAGAACAGATCAAGATCCAAATCCCCAAAGGGATTTATCTAAGAGCAATTAACTAGATCTTAAAACATGTAAGATAGGGTGTCAAACATATGCTGATCGTGCCAACTTATTGTATGTATGTGTTGCAGCGCACATCGTAAGTGTAACAAGTGAAACGTGTCATATGCAAGGTTGTGTATGAGCCGATCTGTTATACGAAGAATAAGAAACAGAGAGTAGATCGGATATACACAAGATAACTAGTAGATCTTGCCATAAAAAATGCTTCAGTACAAGAACTACCATGGTAATCGTAAACGATCATAAAGCCCTAATGGATCTATTGATACAGCATTAGAGCAACATGACGCTTACTTGAGAAGCCCTAGAATTAGGGGTGGCGATGCGCTGAAAGTTGTGCGAGACACGCGTGTAGAACGTATGCCGTCGTATTGATTCTGATAAAAGATTACATATTTATAGCCCATCCAACTTGGACGACAAGTTTGGCTATGACTCGTATTCTAAGCAAACTCTAACTAATACTTCCTAAACCGACTCAACCTACTAAAATAAAAGATACAATCAGCCGCACGGGCTGAGTCTCTGACTTACTACACATGCACGCTTCTCTTGAAGCCCATTAAAGCCCATTTAGCCAATCTTTGGTCTGGCCCGAATCCGGTTAGGATTTGGCAGCAACAAACCTTTGGTGTGTGAATGTGTTTTTGGTTGGCAAAGGTAGCAAATGAGGGCTGGGGGAGACTTTAAATAGAGGACACAATCAAAAATAACCATTGGAAATGGTCCTGCATGAAATTTAGTGTGCGCTGGATGGTCCGATGCGTGTTAAATTCAAAATCCCCCGACACTAGCCATTTGAGGCACCGGACAATCCGATGTGTGTTACCGGATATTTTGCACACTATTTTTCCAGTGCATCCCACCGGATGGTCCGATGCGTGTATTGAATATTTTTTTTACACTAATTTTCAAAAGCATTTTTCTCGGCCTAAATTGTCCAGTGCCGTCCGATGCGAACATGTTAGTTTTCTATGCATGCAATTTTGCACAGGCACTACTAAATTAACTCGAAACTGATTCGTTTATTTTCAAACCTTTTTGCAAAGTGTTCTCCTTTTAGTCAACCAATCAGCACCTTAATCTAATTGAATCCTTCATGTCACAAAGTAATTAGTAACACATTTACTGTTATCATTAGTCACCGAAACCATACCTCCAGGGGCTATGTTTCTCACAGATACAAAAGAAAAAAGTTTGTCTCTTCTCCCTTTGTATCAAGCGTGCCGCCATCAAAGATGACGCACTCAGACCAAGTCTAACACCAATTATAAGACGAAGCATTTCAAATGTGGACGATAAAATAGAAGGACAGTAGATCGGGCATTTAAAAAGTAAAGAGATTGAGTATGTGCATACAGTGTCGACCCTACCCTTGCCTTTTCGAGTAAAATGAAAAAGCTATATGCAATAAACAAGGTCTGCTGCTCATCAGCATGCATGTTCCATGGCAACACATTTGCCAATGAGAAATCCAGCATGCATGGTTGGCGCTCGAAGCAGAGAAACCAAGCCAACACTACGCCACAAACCACTCATTAGTGATGGCTGTCAACTACACTAGTGACGTGTAAAACCTACGTCTTGGTCACTAATGTAAATTGCATTAGTGATGGGTCCTGAACCACAAGAGTCTCAAATATTTAAACCAATGAAGGGACTCTTCACCCGCGTCACTTAAGTTGTCAATCAGTGTCCTGTTTTCCATCCACGTCTCTGATGAGCCTAATTAGTGACGTGTTTTTTGCTAATCCGCGTCTCTGACAAGGCCAGTTAGTGACGCATTTTGCCAATCTGCGTCACAAATAACGAATTGGAAAAAAAGAAAATTAACACTATATAAATGCATAGATTTTATAAAATAATCTCATCTCAATTATAAATACATCCATTCATAAAGTGCAATTCAGCATAAGCACACGTTTAGTCAACTCAAGTCATCCAAATCAACTCGTACATCCAAAGCACATCACATATTCACATGTTTATTGACTCTGAATCACTACTATCAGACTACCACATTGCACTTCTAATAGTTGAAGCATCTATTCTATTGTGAAGATTGCAATTCTTATAAGCATCAAATAACTTGTCACCACATATTGTGCCATTTATTATACCACCTAAATTTCATTTAGGCAATATACCACCTAGCATTGCGGATCCAGGAGTAATCTCTGGCAAGAAAGCATGCATTTTGCTTCACTGAAACAAGTAAAAAAAAGAAGACATGTTAAATTTCAGAGATTAGACCTCCAACAAAAGTTGAATTTAATCAAAGTACTAACAACTACTAGAAAAAAGGCCAATATGCCACTTTGGTGCAGATAATCCATTCCTTAGAGACCTTAAAGACACTGATAGCAATCAAAGTATTGGCAAATGTAAAACATTAAAACAGAAGTAGTAGACCTCATGGCAAGCTAATTCTGTCTAAGGAGCCATCTGAACACAAACAATAAACTTAAAAGGATTTAAGCATCAGTTATGAATTATGATCTTCTAGGAACAACATCCAGTAAGAGCACATGATAATCTTACTGGATACTCTTCCTTGAGAATTTTTAGGGTTTCAGTGACCATGTGTATTAGAATTAAACAAGTAATATGCTTATGTAATGTTGCAAAAACATTATACAATCACAGTACATGACAAAAAAAAACTAAATTCTGACAAAACAGGTCACATACTGACATACATATACACATGTTTAGCCAACTGAAGTCAAACTAATGAATCAATAACTATAATTAACGGAGGCAGCTACTAAATGGTGCAAACTTGCAATTAGTAACAGAGTAAGTAATATACTACTGCATGTAAGCTCAAGCAGAAACTACTACTGTAGCTTGCTGCTGCTCTTAGTTTATTAACATACTAGGTGTATGCTCGTGCGTTGCCACGGGAACCTCAAAATTCTCAATGCCATTAACAAGTTTCTAGCAACATGCACAACAAAATAAAGAGAATAATTTGTGCGGGTAAGGGCAAGGGTGGAGGTGCGAGGCGGCAGGCAATAGCGGCAGCGCGCACGCACGAGCTGTGACGTAAGTGAGGGCAAGGGCAAGTGGGCGGAGGCGGCCACAGGCAACGCAAAGGCGCAATCAGTTTTTTTACCGTGGGGTCCGTGGGTGGGATCAGGAGGCATCGTGTTTTTTCATATTGGTAAAGGGTCAGGGGCGTGTGCGAGTGCCATTCCTCTGCATTTGTCTATGTCAATTTCATCTGTAGTCTAGTCAGCAATATTTTTTCCTATGTCAACTTCACTCGCGCTCGCGTTCCTTTGTATGTTTCTCTGTAGCCAACTACCCAATATTTTATTCATCACCTCCAATTCAAAATAAATTTCTTATCCATAGATAACACGTGTAATCATATAAATAAATCATTGTAATTTCAAAATATTTTAGGTGGATTGCTATTTGGGAGAAATATTAACATTTATCCCAAAATTTATCATAAAATTAATTCCTGTTAATTCCTATTATTCTAAAACCCTAGGATTTTTCAAATAAAAATAATAAATAAAAAACCAACATCCTTATCCCCGCACCACATCACCACCCCACCCGACGGTTGTTCCGTCTCGGCCCCGACTCCTCGCCCGAGTTGCCCGTCGCGGATGGTCCGCCGGTGGGCGCCGCTTGCACCACCCAGATCTGCCTCTTTCTTCTTCTCTCCCCTCTGACGCCCAGCCTCCTTTGGCCATCCTCCTACTCCTCGTCGGGCTAGCCCAGGGCGCCCTCCCTTTGCTCCGCCGTCGCCTGTCTCTCTTCTCTCCTTCGCTCCAGCCGCCTCATCCTCGTCCGCTCCGCTCGCCCTGCGGGCCGCCTCATTCTCATGCGCTCCACTCGCCGCGCGCGCTCCACTGGCTCAGCTACTCGCTGTGGTGCCCACGACGAGGGGCTCCCCACATGGGGCCACGGCGTCCTGCACCTTGCCGTGCGCGTGGTCGGCCTCCGCGACGACGCCGCGCCGATGGCATCCGGAGCCGGCGACCAACCTGGAGCCACCGTCATCAGGGATCCAATGTCGCCGCCTTTCGATGTCCACGCGGCGACGGAGGAGGATGAGAAGAGGAGCGGCATGGGGTTGAGGGTGAGGAGCAGAGGAGGTTGGCGTGCTGGTGGAGGTGGCGTGTGGTGCTGGTGCATGGGGCGAGCGGCACAGAGCCATTGACAAGGCGCGGGCGCGGGCGCGCGGGCGGAGACGTGGGCCCCACTGCCTGTGGATCGCAGGAAGGAAAGGTAGGCCGAAGGGGGGCGACGTATCGCCCCTCCATCCTTAATAGTAGAGATTAGAATTGCATTTTTTTTAAATGCAATCCTACAGTATGGATTGGCCAAACTGAATCAATATACTGCTTGGAAGGCACAGACCATAAAAGATAGATCATCAATGATAGATGGAGCAGCTGATCTTCTTGTACAGCTCGTATAGTGGATCCACCTCGATGGAGCAGCTGATGGTTGCTAATACATGCAAGACATCAGATATAATTTCAGCTCTATACTCCTAATTACAATTATGAGAAGCAGTTAGAGGTGTCATGAAGTTTCCTATGTTCATCAATTTTATGGACACCAATTTCACAAGTGACTGTTCATTTATGAAAGAAAATAGCTCAAAGGAAGGCACAATCCATCCTTCTCATTACTGCTCAGTTTTGAATCTCAAACTAATGCACAGAACAGGCTAATAACATACAGATGAACCTACAATCATTACTACTCCCTCGGGTCTTCAAACAATAGACGTTTTGGTTTGCATGCAGTCAACATCTTTTAATTTGGAAGATCAATATCCCTTCAAATATTACAATTCACATTTTGAAAATGATATAGCTGGATTCATCTTCTATAGTAGTTTCAAAAAGTACAAATTTGATATATTTTGAACACATATAATATTATTAATTTGTAATCAAATTAGTGTCTTGGTGTCCGTGTCGATGTCTGAAACATTCATTATTTGAAAACTGGAGTAGTATTACTATTGAATTGTGCCCATTGATCTGCATGGCTTACCTGCTACTGACTGAACAGAGGAAGAAGGCATTAACTCCTGTGTTAGCAAAACGTCCTCACTGCTCCAACAATGCAAGGCACAAATCAAAAGAGAATAGTCAGACATTTGAATTGTAAAATTTACAGAACAGGCAACCAAAATGGAATATAGGGTATAGGGAATCACAATCGAAAGGGGATTGAACAATATTGAAAACCCTAGGACCCAAGATATTTTATCCCAAATCCATGGCAACCTGTAGTAGGAAGGAGACATTAGGCGCCCGTGACACTATGTGGTGGGCCACATTTGGCTGCAGCTCCACTCTCCATCTCGCATGATGGGCCAGATCAGTGACGTGGTTTTCTAATACAGGTCACCCGTAACCAACCTGATGCGAGGCCCTGCGTAAGTGACGCGGAAACAAAACCCGAGTCACTGGTACGCACCTATACTGGTGACGTGGATAGAGAATCAGGGTCACTAAATACTGCCCACCTATACATAGTGACGCGTTTTAACGAGACACGTCTTAGATATATTAGAACCAGGACCTAGACAAAGCCATTAGTGATGCGTGTGAACAAAAGCCGTAACTCATATCACATTAGTGACATGTTTTGGTCCAAGGTCACAAAGAGGGGTGTCTCCTTCAGATGATTTTGACGTAGTGCAATGATTGGCTAGTCCCCCATGTACGTTACAACTTACAAATCTACCAGCAGGCATCACTGCATTTCATGGCAAATGGCAATCAAATCAATAACTGGGTGATGTGAAACACATGAAGCATTACTAAACTCACTGAAAAAGGTTCAGGCTAAACGGTACTCATACCCAGCACAACACCAGTATGTAATTAGGTACAGATCCATCAACTGCAAAATTAACATAGCTAGGACGAGTGAGCTTAGAGACAAATGTAGCGAAACTCAGGTTTAAGGAACCTCAAGCTACTCACCTCGACCCCTCTTGATAGTACGGCTGTCTACAAACTAGTAAATAACCTCTAAGTGCCCTCATTTCTTCTTTTATGAAGAGTTATCGATGAGTCAAACGGTGGACCCAGTCACCTTCACCCCGATGCTGGCAATCTTAAGCTTCATCTTTCCAGTGGACGATCCATGCTTATTGGCTTCAAACTCCATGCAGTGTTCGGCATGTACACTACTTTCCACATCATTAGTGTGATGCCTCTGGCATCCCAAGTGCTTATACCTTGCTTGTGTCCCTAAATTTGTTATGCTTAGTTTGAAATGCATGTGAAGTGCTTGCTTAAATGAATGAAACTTGACTAGTTCACATGCTGTTTTTGCCTGAAACTGCCCTTGTGTTGTTTGCTGTAGTTTGAAAACTAAACAGAACCAGCTAAAACTTTGAATACCAAACTTGTAGTAAATTTACTGGTGAACAACTTTTCTATTTTGACTTTTGCGGTTTGAAACCTGGAAAATGGTCAAAACATGCAAAACAGTAAGTAGACACATGTTTGGACAGAAACTGTCCAGTTTAAAGAATTCAAATTTCAATGAAACAAAGTTTGTAATCTGACCATACTCCTTTTAGGAAAGTTGTAGAGTGATTCAATGTGCACAACTTTATTATAGAGAACTTTCTGTGAAAATGCCAAGAGATAGTACTTTGAGATTTTACAAAGTGTCAAAACACTGAAATTTACATCTGATTCAAACTGTGGGTCAAATTTAAGCTATTTTAAAGATAGTTTCATGAAAAACTTTATATACTAAAGTTGTAGAGTATAAAATTATATACAATTCATATTTTGGGGTCTCAGACCAAATCCATCATTTATGTTTTCAAATTCAACCATTTCGAAACCCTGTTCTGTCAGCCAGTAGGAAAGGAAATTCTTATTTTGTTTTTAGTCGCTGACGGGTGGGACCGGGGTGACGTCATGGGTGACGTCACCCATGTCGGCACCGCCTCGCGGAGGCCACGCGCCGCGGGCGCTTGGCGACACCGCAACGCCACGCGCCGGTCTCCGGCCAGGGGCCGGGACACGTCCGCGCGCGCGGGCGCCGCCTTAAGGCCGAAACCGGCCTCCTCTCTCTCTTTTCCGCTCTCCCAGCCCTTTCGCTCTCGCTCTGTCCGCCATCGCCGTCCCCGCATTCCACCTCGCTGCCGGCAAAAATCCGCTCGTCGCTGCCGTCGAGACCTAGCCGCCGGGTACCGCCTCACCGCCCGCATCATTTTCCCCAAGTCCACGGCCTCGATTAGCCACCAACGGCGCTCAATCGCGCCGCCGAACTCTTCACCCCGCGCGGCCAACGCCGGCGACTTCCGTGCGCCGACTGTTTCAAGCCGCCTCCGCCCAAACCACCGCACGCTTTAGCTCCGCCTCGCCACCCCGAGTCGAATGGGGTAACCCTCGTCGTCTCTCCCCGCCCCTAGGCCCCATCTCCACGGTGACCCGAGCTCCGCCACCACGCCGCCACCCACCTCGCCGTGGATGGCCTAGCTCCGGTGAGCTTTTCGCCGCTCCGACCCCACTACCGCCTTCCTAGCCTCGCCGCAGAGCTCACCGATCCACTTTTTGCCTTGATTAGGTTGTCGTCGCCGGGGATTGCTCTCCGTCTCGCCGTCGGTTCGCGCCACCGCCGCCGGCGTCCTTCGTCTGCGCCGGCCAATACAAGCCGCCCTGGTAGCCGAGAACCCCTCCATCACCGTCACCGTCATGTGGGACGCGCCGTGACACGGTCACCGTCTTCGCGCCGGTCCTCTCCTTCGCGCGCGCGCGCGTGCGCCGCGCCGGTCCCGTCTTCTCTCTGACCCGGCGCGAGGAAGAAGAAAGGGAAGCGGGCCGCGTGGGCCGATTTCAGGGTAAAGGTCAGGCGCCACCCCGAACTTTCTTTTTAGGGAGAAAAACCCCCTTGCGCTGTGTATTTTTTTCTCATTTAAATGATTTAGGTATTTGAATACACTTTGAAAATTCATAACTTTTGCTAGGAAAGTGATAAAATTGTAAATCCAGTTGTGTTAGGCTTATAAAATTGTGCACTTTGATCTGAGTTAGATGTTGATCCATGAAAATGACTATTTTGCCCATGAATTTGATGTGTGTGATCACTTGTTCATAAACACTAATATTCATATTTTATGTGTATCTTTTTAATGAAATAAATTGCTATTATTTTCTATGAACTAGGTACTGTCCATGAACTAAAATGTATCAATTGTGATAGGTTTTCTACTGGTTTATGTGTATAAACATGATTTGGTATAATATAGGTTAAGTTAAATAATTTTATTGGATTTGCGTATACATGATGAACTTGCAAATTGGAAAAAATAACATCTCTGGTACTTTAATCCACTTGCTAATTTTTGAAGTCTGACCATAGGACATGTTTGGTCTCTAATTTAATTTGCAAGTCTAATGGACTTATTACTAGCAAGTAATGAAAATGACAAATATAGTCTTGCCTATGTATGCTTCGTATGTAAATAATTGTGTGGTGTATCTAAGGTTGTCGATACTTAAATGCTTGGTATGCTACTCTTTACTTGATCCTGTAAGTGCATTTCTCATTTTGTTGCATCGTATTCATTCATGACATATAGGTCCGGTGTCAGAGGAGCAGCTGCAGGAGATACCAGCCGAGGAGCACCAGCAGGAGTGCCAGGAGTCAGGACCCGAGGGGACAGCCATCGAGGAGGAGTTGTACGCGCTCCAGCAAGACTTGGAGGCCACTGACTCAGGAGCCTGACTCAGCAGACCCTGCTGAAGAAGGTAGACACCTTCCCCTCACTTACTTTATAAATTCCGGCAAAAACTTGAGTCCTTTTAAAAGTATTTTGATAGTATTTAGGAATTGATTGACACCACTACGATACTTACTATTCCTTTTAAATCCTTGTCCTTGTAACCTAATTAGAGATAGGTACGAAGTCAGCTTAGGATAATTTAGTAATCGGTACACACAAGTGTTTGGAGACACTCGTATAGGGAAAGATTTTTCGTAAACATTGAAACTTGAGAAACATGATATGGATGATATACTTTGGTGACCGGGCGGAGATTTGTGTGAGTTACAGGTTTGAGATCAAGGTAAGTGTGGACTCCGCCCATGTCGTTTGAGGACCGTTCGTTGTCGGGAGATGCTTTCGGCA
>CBMN010050093.1:0-11907 GCA_000582825.1 Hordeum pubiflorum
CTTGTAGGACAAAATGACCGTCAAAGAATTTGAAGAGCTTGCGCTCGACGGACACAACTACCCTACATGGGCTATGGATGTTAAAATCAGTCTTTCATCCCGTGGAATTGCAGCCGCGCTCATACCTCCTGCAGATCCTCCTCAATAGGGAATTGCACAATTAACCGAGCAGCAACAATATGGTGCTTTATACATAATAAGACATCATATCCATGCAAATCTGAAATCTGAATATTTGATGGAGGAATCTCCAAGCAATATGTGGCAATCACTTAAGACTGGATATGAACAACAAAGGGCGGTTATACTACCTGAAGCTAGTCATGAGTGGACCCATTTAAGACTCCAAGATTTTAAATCCATTGGAGCTTATAATCATGAGGTTCATAAAATCTGTTCAAAGTTGCGTTTTGTGAGAAGGAGCCTACTGAAGCAGAGAAGATAGAAAAAACCCTATCAACTATGCTTTCGGCTGATAGGATCCTACAACAACAATATCGTGCCCGAAATTATACACTTTATTTTGAATTTATATGTGTGCTCCTCCAGGCTGAGAAACACAATGAACTTCCGTTAAAGAATAGTCATCAACGCCCAATTGGGGCTGCTCCTCTACTTGAAGTACATGCAAATTTTCAGAAAAACACTAAGTTCAATGGTTCTTTCAAAGGCCAAAACAAGATCTTTAAGGGTAAGAGTAACCACAACAAGAAGAACAAGCCGCAAAATTCAGACAAGGGGAAGGGCATAACAAAGAATAAGTTTGATAAAACTAAACTTTGCCATAAATGTGGATGCTACAAACATGTCACCAAAAAATGCCGCACCCCAAGACATCTGGTAAACCTCTACCTACAATCCATGGGACATAACAGACCTGCCCAAGGAGCAAATATGAAGCCCGCTTCAATCTTCAACCTGATAACCACATGGAAGCTGGTTGTTCGCAAGATGTTCAAGGAGCACCAAGTAACAACAAGGAATTCCATCTATCACAGGACTCCATGGACCAGGAGAGTACGATGATCGAATACTCCGCCGACATGTTTGGCGACTTTGACTAGTCAATTGACTCCATGTAGACATTTTATTTATTTATATCCACCAGATTGTTGTAATAAAAACATATTATTATTGTTGTTGTCGTCATCGTATATTGTAAAAACTTATTTTTACATATTGTATCAGCACTTTGATATCAATAAAATTTGTATGTATTGTATATATCCAATAAAGTGTTTTCATTAACTGAAAATTTCACATTTCAATATATAGATTTCTGCGGGAGTCAATCCAATGGAGGAGGAAATGTGCCTTGTGGATAGTGGTACCACAAACTCTATACTTAGGCAAATAAAGTATTTCCAAACTCTCACAAAGTTAAATGGAGATATTTTAAAAATCGCTGGACGCGATGCGATAATTGTTGGCACGGGACGTGCCATATTTACCTTCCCTATGGGTACACAAATTGTAATTGAGGATGCTTTATTGTATCCTGATTCAACTCGTACCCTCATAGGTTATAGAGATGTCCGCAAAAATGGTTTCCACATTGAAACCCATCAAGACAACAAAGAGGAATATCTCCTTTTTACCAAAGACAACGGATATGGCAAACAAATATTTGAGAAAATTCCCTCTTTATCATCAGGATTGTACTACACATACATAAAACCCGTAGAACACATTGCGTATAAGGTAATTTTCTAGAATGTAAATGCATTCCAAACTTGGCATGATCGCCTTGGTCACCCCGGTATGGGGATGATGAGGAAAATTATCTGCAATTCCAATGGTCATGACTTAAATGAAGCTAAATTTTCACAATGTTCGGATTTTATGTGCACTACATGCGCTACTAGAAAACTCATTTTAAGACCGTCATATCTTAAAATTCAAGCAGGACTACTTAAATTCCTTGAACGAATTCAAGGCAATATTTGTGGTCCTATCCAACCATTGGTTGGACCTTTTAGGTATTTCATGGTTCTAATAGATGCATCTACATGATGGTCTCACGTGTGTTTACTATCGACACGAAACCATGCATTTTCCAAAATAATGAGACAAGTTATCAAATTACAAGATCATTATCCCGAGAATCGAATTAAATCAATTCGAATGGACAACGCTGCTGAATTCTCCTCACATGCTTTTAATGATTATTGCATGGCATTAGGCATTGAAGTTCAGCACTCGGTCCAATATGTCCACACTCAAAATGGATTGGCTGAATATTTAATTAAGAGAATTAAGCTCATTGCATGACCCTTACTAATGAATTGCAATTTACCAAGTTCTTGTTGGGGTCACGCAGTTTTACACGTTTACTGACTTAATTCAATTGCGACCAACTGCATATCACAACACTTGCCCTCTACAATTAGTACTGGAAACCTACCAAATATTTCCCATCTGCGTAAATTCAGATGCGCCACATATGTTCCAATCTCACCACCACAGCGTACATACATGGGCCCACACAGAAAATTGGGGATCCACGTGAGGTACAAATCACCATCGATAATCAAGTACCTTGAACCCCTCACGAGGGATTTGTTCACAGCCCGTCACGCTGATTGCATCTTCAATGAGGACCATTTTCCGGCATCAGGGGGAGACATCAAGTACCAAAAAGAATGCCCGGAAATCGATTGGAATGCCCAAGGCATTTCCTCCTCTGATCCACGTACTCAAGAAATAGAACTTGAAGTTCAGAAAATAATTAATTTGCAACACATTGCAAATAACCTGTCTGGTTCATTTACTGACTATAAAGGCGTTACCAAATCCTACAATCCTGCAAAAAATGGGCCCGAAAGAGTGGAGGTACCAATAAAAATCACTCAACCCCCTGTTCAGAGGAATAGGGGGAGAAGTACGGCCACGGAACATGATTCAGCTCCCCACAAGCAAGAAAGGAAACAGAGAAAAAAACCATCTGAACCAGTAAATGAATATCAACCTAGTGTTGATAATCATCAAATGGGTAATATACACCCAATGGGAGGACAACCTCCACAACCCAGCTCAGTTGTGCACTCAATGACTAGGACATCGGAAAACCCTGACTCAATCATATTGGGAAATCACGATCAGTCAACAAGGGTAAATGAAATTTCCACAAGCTATATTGATTCTGGAGAATCTTACAATCGTAAGTCTACAATTGTCGACATATATTTCTCAACTACGGTTGCAGACAACCTTCTAAATGATCATGATCTAAAGACCATGGCAGAGTGTAAGAAACGCTCCGACTGGCCTAAATGGAAGGATGCAATCCAAGTAGAGTTAGCCTCGCTCAATAAACAACAGGTATTTACTGAAGCAATACCTACACCTCCCAGAGTTTTTCTTGTGGGATTCAAATGGGTTTTCGTCCGTAAAAGAAACGAGAACAACGAGGTGGTGAGATATAAAGCAAGGCTTGTAGCCCAAGGTTTCACGCATAGACCAGACATTGATTTCAATGAAACATATTCTCTAGTAATGAGTGGTATTACTTTTCGATAGCTTATTTCTATGGCAGTACAAAATCGTCTATCTATGCAGTTGATGGACGTAGTGACCGCTTACCTTTACGGTTCATTTGATTCATACATATACATGAAGGTTCCTAATGGAGTCCCAGTCCCGAATCCAAATGCAAAACGCAACGCATATTGTGTAAAACTAAATAAGTATTTATACGGCTTAAAACAATCGGGTAGCATGTGGTACAACTGACTTAGTGAGTTCTTTTTGAAAAAGGGATACTCTAATAATGATGATTACCCATGTGTTTTCATAAAAAAGTCCGCAACTGGATTTTGCATATGTTGATGATCTTAACATCATTGGAACCACACAAGATATTGATGAAGCACGCAATCACCTAAAGACGGAATTTGAGATGAATGATTTGGGTAAAACCAAGTTTTGCTTGGGATTACAACTTGAGCACCTTCCCTCGGGTATTTTGGTTCATCAAACCGCCTATATCCAGAAAATATTGGAGAAATTCAATATGGACAAATCCTACTCATCCAAAACTCCTATGGTGGTTCGATCTCTAGATGTAGAGAAATATCAATTTAGACCAATGGATGATGGAGAAGAGATATTAGGATCTGAAGTTCCATATCTTAGTGTCGTTGGAGCGCTCATGTATCTTGCAAATTGCACCAGTCCTGATATTGCATTTGCAGTTAATTTACTAGCTAGACATAGTGCAACTCCCACTAAACAACATTGGACGGGAGTTAAGAATATCTTTTGATATCTCCAGGGCACAAAGGATCTTGGCCTATTCTTCAATTTTGGAGAAATCTGGATGTTGATATGATTTGGTATACTGATGCTGGCTACTTAACTGACCCCCATAATGCCAGATCCCAAACCGCTCTCTTGTTCCTAAATGGTGGGACGACCATTTCATGGAAGTCTTCCAAGCAGACTCTAGTCGCTACATCCATCAATCATTTTGAAATCATCACATTATATGAGGCATCACGTGAATGTGTATGGCTTCGCAGAATGATAAACCATGTACAAAAATCATGTGGTAAAAGTTCTATCGAATCTCCAACCATTATCTGTGAAGATAATGCAGCTTGTGTTGCTCAAATGCAAACAGGTTACATAAAGAGCAATATCACTAAGCATATTTCTCCTAAATTATTTTTCCCTATCAATTAGGAAAGAAAAGGAAGGTAAACATTTTGTAAGTCAAATCATGCGAAATCTCGCTGATCTCACGAAATCACTCCGAGCTTCAGCATTTGAAAAATATGTTCGTCGGATTGGTATGCGACGACTTCGAGATTTGCAAAATCAGGGGGAGTGTCTCTTTGAATCATAACATGTTCAAACATTATATTGCACTCTTTTTCCCTTTATGAGTTTACTCTCATGGTTCTCATCAAGGTTTTTAATGAGGTAATATCAACACAAGATCATATGTCATACTTTCTATTTTCGCCACCGAGGTTTTTAGGAAAGCATATACAACATATTTATTGTCCTCTATACTCTTTGAGTTTTCTTGTATTGAGTTAAAAGAGGGAATAACCATTATATGTTGCATCATTTTCTCCTTACTTTTCCCACTGAGTTT
Organism: Hordeum pubiflorum; assembly: GCA_000582825.1. NCBI lineage: Eukaryota > Viridiplantae > Streptophyta > Magnoliopsida > Poales > Poaceae > Hordeum > Hordeum pubiflorum. Next base: position 5,102 of record CBMN010050093.1, read on the forward strand.
AAAGGAGTTTTAGCAGCATATCAAACACTATTCTCATTATATTTTTCCCGTAGGGTTTTTGAAGGAGTTACTATAGAATAATGATCACAAAGGATTCTCAAGACAATACAAGGAATACAAGACATATGAGAAGCAGCTTTGTACAGGGGGAGTGTTAAGAACCAACCGACGGGTTCCATCCGATCCGCTCCTATCAAATCGTCATTAGGATTAGCACATGTGTTTATTAGTGTCCAAAGCGTCGTAAAGACACGATCGCTCATACGGGCGTCTTCTCGTGCCGAACAGGCACCTCCTGTAAGATGCTCCTAAAACAGAGACGCCAATCCTTGTATATAACGGCTATGCCCAACAATCTACTCTCTCCGTTCCTAAATATAAGTCTTTCTAAAGATTCCACTAGAAGACTACATACGGATGCATATAAACATACTTTAGAGTGTAGATTCATCCATTTTGCTCCGTATGTAGTCTCCTAGTAAATTTTCTAAAAAGACTTATATTTACGAACGGAGGGAGTATGAGATTACAAGTTCCTTTCAATCTACTGAATTCTAACAGCTTTTGCTACGAGGAGGAGGAGCAAGCGAAATGAAAAGGCCAATGCTAGGCACCAACCCCGCACAACTGTCGATGGGTGTCGTTCCTCATCGTCTTTCTCACGCCGCAACTGGAAACTAAGAACAAAAACACAGGGAGACATGGCGGCCCTCCGCACCCTCTCAACGTCACGCAGCGCACATCCGCCGTAAAAAATTGCCGCCGACGCTCGCCCCTCGCCGGTGCTTCCCATCCCCACCCCTCTCCCTCACCCCCTCCAGAAATCAATGGCGACGATGCCGTGGTTCCCATCCAAAACAATGGTGGTAGCAAAAAAATGCGTTGCTTCCAGCAAACTAGAGAACACCGGTAGCAAAAAACTGAAAAATGGACGTTGTTCCAGCAAAAATAAAAAATGCCGGTGGTAGCAAAAAAATGAAGCTCGTTCCGGCAAATCAAACGGCCGGTGGTAGCAAACTTGCATTTTTTTGGTGTTGTTCCAACAAAACCAAAAAAACGATGGTAGCAAAAAATGTTGATGGTTCCAGCCAAATTTTTTTATGGTTGTAGCAAAAGATGAAATTGGGCTTGGTTCCAACAAAACCAAAACATTGACGGTAGCAAAAAATGTTGATGGTTCCAGCAAAAACATATTGCGGTGGTAGCAAAAAATTGAAATTGGGCGATGGTTCCATCAAATCAAAACGCCTGTAGTAGCACACTTAGGCGATGGTCCGAGCATCTGGTCGCCGCGGTTGTAGCACTGGTCGAGCGCGGTCACCCACCCAGTCGCATGCCCCTGGTCGTGGTCACCCATCCGTCGCAGCTCCTCCATCCGCCGGTTGTAGCTCCCATCATGGTCGATTGTAGCTCCCCACGAGGCTGGTTGCAGCTCCCCGCGAGGCCGGTCATAGCTGTTCCCGTCCACTAGGTGCAGTTCCCCCGGCGTGCTTCCTCCTCCGTCCACCGACGACCCATGGTCCATCACACGAGGGCGGCGGGGAGGAGGAAGGGGACGGCCGACAAGTTCTACAAGATGAAATGAGAAAACGATCGTTGGAGAGAGGTGAAGAGAGGAGCAGGGGATGCCTCTCTGGTGGTGGGCTCGCTGGAGAAAACCGCGTCACTAGCTGGAGCTAGGCACATGGAGAGAGCGAGCAGAGGATGGATATGCGCAATATGGGAGGAGAGGCGAGCGGAGGATGAATGGAGATGCGAGTGGGGATAAGAATGGCTGCGTGCGGGCGCTTGTGGCTGCGTGCTGCGTACGTGGTCGCTCGAGACCGGCCGACGCACCGAAGCGAAACATTTTCCAATGAAAAATTAGGTGTGCCGATTTCTTTCGGAGTCTTGCATGCTCGCCATATGCGCGGGTGTACACAATGCATACGAGTACTCTACTGAATTCAACTGTTTTGTACCGTTCTCGGGTGGCCATCCATTGTATAGGAACATGGCATTTTTGGCACTCGGACTACTTTACTCTTTCATCCCACAGTCCATCCATTCATACTTTTAGTTTGATTATAAAATTTGTAACACTTTTAACTTTTGAACCAATGATCTGATTTAGAACACATTTGCAGATTAGTGTCATGGCACTTAAATCTATAAAACAAGATCAAACTTTAACATATCCTGAACAAGTTCAAATTCAAATTTGATATCATAATGAAACTCATGTGAAATGTGAGATGATACGACAATGAAAGTGAAGGGAACCAATAATAAAACATGCAAAATATAATGTAATAAACCATGATAAAACTTATATCAAATCCGAGATGGAACATAGATGAATTGTGGAATGAAACAATAGCAGAGACATGTAAAGAGGAATCTATGAATAAATACTGAAAATGTGTAAAATTGTGATGATATGGAAATGATATCGTATAGAAAATATGTGAAGAGAATACTTTTAGTGTCCAGCCCAACCATGAAATATATTCTGACAAAATGATATGCAACTTATTTGAAAGCTCCAAAATATAAATGAAACCTGAATGAAATAGTATTGAAAACCAGAATGGAAAAGTAAACAAATAATGTAATGAAAAATAACGAAACATGTACAAATACTATGAAACACATATGCAATAGTTTCATATAGGTTTCGATATGATTTCATAATTTGAATTTCATTTTTTTCAAAAGTGATCTTGTTTTGAAGATTTAAATATCATGAATACTAATAGTCAAACGGTTTGTCGATCGAATATTTGCTACAAAAGATATAATCGGTACAAACTGAGTAGGGCATTTTGGAGCTCGGGCTCCATGGAGCCCTTTATTTTGAATAATTCAAAATTCAAACGTCCTGATTTCAAAAAAAATCTGAAAAAGATATGCAAGTATACAAGGATGAAATGTGTATGTGTGCAAAAAATCAGGATGAAATACCTTGAGATGCGATCTGTGCAAAAAGAACAAATTCATGGACTTTTAGGATGAATAGTATCATGTGTTAAAAAGCCATAAAATTGTCTTTTTTGCACAGCCCTCGTCTTAATGTACTTCATCCTGAAAATTTACACACACGTCTGTTATGCCTTCATGTACATCTGTATTGTTTTCAGATTTTTTTGAAATGTAAAAATATGAATTTTGATGAATTTTTAATTTTTCAAAAACCGGCCTCCATGGAGGCCGAGCTCCAAAACGCATTTTCGGTACAAACTATATAATCAAACTGCAAAGCATGGGTAGGTGAGATGTAACTCTGCTATGGGTTGGTTCAAAAGATGGTATACTACAGTTTGACTACAAAACCTAACCACTAGTCAGTGATGTCCCACACGTCACAAAGAGAAGGTAATATGACCACAAATGTATGCGTGCATAGTACAACGTAGTTCGAGCGGCTCATCAAATCGACCACAAATGTTTGGATCTGATGATCTAAATATTTTGAGTGATTCAACTGTGGTTATCAAAATCGTTTTGAGCATTTTGCACGTCTGAAATCTCAAAAAACAGCACAAAACCGAGGGGAGGTTTTCTGGGGGGGGGGTCCAAACAACCGTCACTCAGACTCACGCAACACAGACCCACCCAAACCTCTTTTTGTCGTGTTTGCTATAGAACTGCCGCCTTGACTGCATTCACTCTGGCTTGACCAGCTGCCCACCTACTCGCATTCACGCTTGACTTGACCTGCGCGGCAGCTGAGAGGCCTATTCCTCACGTCGCGGGGGGCAAGAAATCAGACGTAGAGAAGACCCGGGCATCCTAGTTGTTGTAGTGCTACTACTCTGACTAGCCGCCACCATGCCGGAACATCGGATTCAAAGGTAGCTACAGGTCCAGTTCACAACGTCGCCCATGGTCGTCAGGTGGTGCCTCATCATCTAGGACTCCGAGCGCCTTTGTCAAGGTGAATATCTGCTCGAACAAGGTGGAGGAGCAGAAGCCACCCTTGATCGCCGCCACCGCATAGACAGTCAACAAGTTCACGACACAAATGGCGGAGGCATTGCGTCAGTCAATGATCGAGAGGGGTATACCGCTTTCCACCCCTCATCGCAACCGCGGCGTATGGATCGACGCCACATGAAGGCTGAGCCCCTGTCCCCTCTGCGCAACCGCAACGTCCGGATCAAACACTTCATGAAGGAGGAGTCCTCATCTCGGCCACGTCGTCAACCGGGCAACTAGTGGCACCCAATCGTCCTCGCCATCAAGGTGGACGAGCCAACGTCCCTACGTGCCGCTACTCGCGCCTCCATTCCTACCTCAAAAGCGCCATCGCCTCCGCCTTGTTGTCCAGGAGCAAAGCCGAGGCAGAGGCTATTGGAGATATGCGTGGAGAATCATGTGATGATAATATTTCCTTCCCTATGTATTCATGCGCTATTTGTATTGTCCTTGAACATCATCAATGATATGTACGAAATAAGTATGTGACGAAATTACATATTGTATGATGGTCCCTAGTTGGTAAGGTTATGTAGACACATAACCTTTGACTAGTATATGATTCGATTGATGACTATGTTTCACAAGTCGTGGTCATAGAGGTGCTAAACCGATAGTGTGGACTGGAGGATGGAGATCACCGAGTTGGATAGACTCACTTTGAGACGCAACAAGATATTGGCATTTGTTAGTCTTAGGTACGATGTATATGCCATGTCCTAGACCTGAGGTCCTCACATGTTCTCGGGATGAGGTTCAAATCACTTAGGGTCTATCAAATGCTATTCCGTAACTGGGTAGTTATAAAGGTAGCTTTCGAGTGAGTCGTGAGACATTGCGCGAGACATGGTTGACCAAGATGGGATTTGACCCTCCTACTAGAGAGATATTCTCTAGGCATGTCGAGTGATCATATTCAAAAAGCATGACCATGCAACTTGGTTAAGAGTTACTCGCCTTGAGATCGACAACATATATTGTGAGACAAAAGGAATGTTGCATATGGCACATTGTCAAGGTTCGTCAAAATGACTTTACGCACACATGAGAGTTGGCACGTTCTGTTAGGAGCGGCTACCATTTATCGACTCGGGTCGTGTCCATGTGTATGTGAACCTATAGGCTCGCACACTTAAGGGGCAAGAGCCCATTCGGATTGGACCCGAGTGAAAATGGCTGTGGACTCCTAGTGGGGCTCAAGTGTTGAGCCCACCTCGGAGGTATAAATAAAGGGGAGTTGGCGCACATTTTAGAGTTGATCTTTCTTCTCCCCACAACAACTGTCGCCGCCACTCCCCGCGACCATATGTCCCGGGACCAGACCTAGCAGTTTGTCGCCTGATGCTACTCTCCATACGCATGGATACCTTGGAGGCATCACATCTATGGTGCTTGGATGAGTCGTTCGAGAGAACCACAAGGAGCTGTTCGAGGGATCCGCGAGGAACTGTTTAAGGGGTCTGCGAGGAACCTTTCGTGTGAGACCGGCTACATGAGGAGGAGGCATCTTGGCTGATCGACTACACGCATCACCAACTCTACTTCCGCTACGGTCACTGCGCGTCTAGTGATACAACTCAATCATGTGATCTATCTCCAGTAGTATGATCTTGGTTGTGCGGTAGAAAATTTTATTTGGCGCTAGTGTAGCATGTGGTGTGCCCCAACAGAGGTAGCATGCCAGAGCGACACAAGGAAGCATTCGCGAAGAGCAAGGTTGCCCCGCTTTGGGTGCTAGCAGGCCCGACGCTTGCGAAGGTTTGGGCCATGGACCGCTCTAAGACAACCGTTAAGTTGAATGTCCGCCATTGGTGCCAACTCAATGACCAACTCCTCAAAGTGGGGTTGGCGGAGTCCGAGCATCCCGCCTTCATCCAATCGGCGATGCTACCCAAGAAAGGCAACACAAGGAGCTGGACGATGCAGTAGAGCGACTATGCCGCGATGGCTGGGCAGGGATGTCATTGATGGAGCGGCATGCCATCAGATCCCTCGGTAGGGGTCCAGGTGCAGCTAGAAGTCATGGATCGGAGGTCACATGAGGGGTTTATCTAGGTTCAGGCCTCCGGAGAGTAATACCCTACATCATGTTGGTTTTGTTGATTCATAGTGGAGAGATACCTCGTGCTAGGGGTTACAATGGTGTATGAGATTGCTACCGAGAGTTCTCCTATATGAGCATAGATGCTAATGGGTGCCCTAGACCTCCCTTTATATAGGCAGGAGAGGTCCAGGGTTTACAAGATAGATGCCATCTGGGGCATCGTCACCCTCTCTTCTTGGAGACCACGAAGATGTTCAGCCTCATAGGGTCTGTCCTTTACCCTGGGCCTAATGGGCCCCATGTCTTGTACAAGGTCAGGCTCCTTATCGTTGGTCTCCCTGGGTACAGGACCCCGTTAGTGGCCCCCGAGCCCGGAGGTCATAGTAAAAGTTGTGAGACCTCCGGTGGGTTCTTACTTGATTCCCTGGGAGCCCGATCGATAGGCCGACACTCTTCTGCTTACGTGGAGTCTTGAAGGCTTTATTCATCGGGTCAGTGTCTTCGACCTTCTGGCAATGCTCACAGCTTCATCGTTTTCACCGTGTACCTTCACGTGGAGGGGACCACCCCCTGTAGCCCCTTTTTGAAGAGGCGTCACAGTGAAAGTAGTGAAGAGGGAGGTATGTTCGGCCTCGACTCTTTATGGGAAGCCTACCTAAATTATCGCATTCGTGAGTTGTGAGCGGTAATCGCCCAAAGAAAACGGAGCATGCGACGCACAAAGATGCCTTGATTTTTTGTTTGCACACAGTGGGTGATGATCCACAAGTATAGGGGATCAAACATAGTCCTTTCGATAAGTAAG
>CBMN010050110.1:0-10844 GCA_000582825.1 Hordeum pubiflorum
AACCACCAAGGGAGCATATTGTGCTTTCACTCTTCCCCCGAAAACACAAGGCGGGAAGGATTGCAAGAACAACTAGTTTGAAGGGGGACAGGGCTGCAGCTTATCCTGACAAAATTAGTCTTTGCCTGCAAAAGCCTCCCGCCGTGATGCGCTAGTGGGATCGGGGATGACCTCCATCCCGGCGAGCCTCCGTCCTTGGTCTCTTTCCCCAAACAAGAAACCTTTTTGGATTGCTTTGGGAACCGGCAAGGCGGCCGTGCTGCCTTAACAAAAAAGAGGAAAGCTTCCCAATCCATGCCTGCTGGCGTGGCTCCTGGTGCTGCTTGGCACAGCGCACGTTTCCCATGTGAAGGTGCAGGACCGGGCGACCTGCCAGGCCATCTTTGATCAGTCCTCCCTGCGAAGTCCTCAAACATTTGTAAGCAGGAGCCTTGTGAAGGGGGCCTCGCGAGACCCTTAACGGCGCTTGCTGACGTACCCCTCGTGAGGTGGCGGTCCTCGCGAGGGTCTTGCTCATGAAGTCCAGAGGTGGGCCGCGCTGGGCCCATGGTAGGCGCCGCGTCTTGGGCCGCAGGCAGACGGGCCTAGGTACCCCCGGTCCCACGGGCCCGACAGTAGCCCCGAGCCCGTGGCATGCACGATTCCGTCAGCTGGAGGGGTAGAAACGGTGTGGGCTCCAATCGCCTGTGGGCCAGGCGCGACGCGTGGCGCACGACGGGGCGAAGGATGCCCCCATATCCCCATGATGCCTCGACAACTGCCCAGGCTGACATAAAGCCTGTGCGCGGCGTGGTGCCATCATTACCCTCCTTACCTTGTCTCCCTCTCACTGCGCTTCCTACTCCTGTGCGATATTCCTCCCGATCCAATCTCAAGCGAGGCCCTCTTCCCGCCCTATTTGCGGCCCTGATACGCGGATGGCACCGGCCGGAAAGAAGGCAAAGGACGAGGCTCTTGTCGCTAGCCCTCCGGCTCTCGGGCCAGCTCTCCTACCCACCTCCATCCCCTTGGAGGAGGACCTGGGCCCGGTGCTTCTGCTAATAGCCGGTGACGGGAATGAGGGGTAGGCGACCAAGATCTGGTCGGGCTCGAAGGCGCGGAGCGACCTGGGGGAGTCCATTTACACCTTCTTCATCCACATCATCTACGTCGGGTTGATCCCGCCGCTCTCTGAGTTACTCTCTGCCATCCTCTCCCATTAACGGATCCATGCCCTACATCTTCAGCCCAACTCCATCCTNNTCCTGGCCATCTTCGCCTTCTACTACGAGGCCTTCGTGGACGTGAGGCCCTTGGTAGCGCGTTTTTGCCTCTTCTTCAGCATGTGGTTCACCGCCCAAGACCAGTGCTCCGCGTGCATCTCCTTCATCGACCTCAAGGGTGAGAACATCTGCTTGAAGGCCGGGAAGAAGGTGGAGGTCTATCGGCAGCGCTGGGTCTTCATGGATGCACGCCAGGTCAGTCCGCTCTTGAGAATCCCCATGACCCGTCCTGAGCAGAACCCCGGGTGGGCTCACACGAAGCTCACCGACCCGAGGGCGGAGCCCGTCCTCGAGTTGATCGCCACGCACGGGAAGGCCCAACTGACTAGGGCGATGATCATCAAAGAATTCTTGGGGCAGCGCATCACACCGCTTCAGGTGCACTCGCGGCCCGTGTGGGAGTACAACAGCGCAAGGGACGCGATGAGGCTGCACACTGCTGGCTTGACGAACGACACGCTGGAAGTTGCCCTGTGGGCCCTGCTCGGCTCCAACCTCAAGGATCCTCCAAAGGCCGCGACCCCGCTGTACAACAACGAGGACAAGGCAGAGCTGGTCGCAGTCATGCCTGTCTTCAACGAATGGGGGCTCATGCCAAGCGGTCGCGCTGGGTCGCCGAGGAGCTCCTCCATCGTGGTGTCGTCCCTCAGCGAAGCCGAAGACAGTGTGGACTCCGAAGTGACAGAGGAGGAAGAAGAGGCTGGTCGGGTGCTGCCACCCGACCACCGCCAATCCCTGCGCGGGTTCGGGGATGATGACGACGCCGTGGGCGAGCGACCCTGGGCAATGCCTCCTCGGCCTTCCGATACGATGGGGGGGAGTGGGGCCCAACCTAGTAGCCCTCCAGGCATCAGCTTCAAAGGCCCTTGCTGCCGCACCCGCGACGCCTGCATCTCCTCAGGAGGCTCCCCTGCCCTTGGGAAGGAGGGAGACCCAGCTAGGTTCGCCAGGGGCCACGCCGAGCGCCCCTCGAGCAGCGCCAGGGCGGCGCGTGTCGGTGGAAAGGGCATGCTACCCGCCGCTGAGAAGAAGAGGAAGTGGGCCACCGGGGAAGAGTAAGTGCTCCAGCCCATTCTTACGCCGTGCACCTGTGATTCATCTATTGATGCTGGCTCCTCACCTGTGCAGGCGCCAGGGTGGTGGCGAGGAAAAGAGGAAGAAGGTGAACGCCAGGGCGAAGGTGACCCACGTCTAGAGGGCTGCGTCCACACTCGGCCGCAGTCTCGATGGGCGTGGGGGGCCTCACGCCGGCCCGATGCTATGCCTGGGCGTGCGGACGTCCCGGCGTCCGTGCATGTGGGCACCATGGCAGCCCCCAGTGCCTCTCCTGTGCGGTGAGGGGATCTGATCGCCGATGGCGTGACGGCCTAGCCCCATGCGCTGTCCGTCGAGGCTGCGACGGCCCAGCCTATGGAGAAGGAGCAGGTGCCGCAGCCTCCACCGACCGTCCTTACACCTGCCATGGGGCAGCCTCAAGCCGTGCCCGCTTCTGGGGCTTAGGACGCCAGCGCGGCAGCCCCACCAAGTGCGCCGCGAGAGCTGACCGCGGCGGAGGACCCAGAGCCCCCTGCACCGCGGGCAGAGGGCGCCAGGGCCTTGTCGGTCGGGGCGACCACGAGCGCTGAGATGCCACCTCTCCACCAGGCTCTCGCCCTTGTGGACTGCAACACCTTGCTCAGGCAGGGGGCCATGACCGACGCCCGAGCCGTGCTTGATCGGCTTGGGGTTGACTTGCGGGATGCCGAGGCGCGTCTTGCCGCGGAGCGCCTGAGGCTAGCCGCGGGGTGGCGCCAGCTCAACGTCGCCACCAAGGAGGCCTTGAGCAGGGCCGAGACCACCATCACGAGAATCAAGAAGGATGCCACTGAGGCAAAGGCATCTGGGAAGAGCGCCCTTGATGAGGCAATGGCGGCTGCCAGGCGTCGCGAGGAAGTAGAGGCTAGCCTAAAGGCGCTTCAGGACGAGCGAGCCACTGAGGCACGACAGTTCCAGCTACGGGAGGATGACCTCAAGGCTCGGGAGGTGAATCTGGAAGACGACCTCAAGGATCGCGAGGCGAAGCTGGAAGACGACCTCAAGGCTCGTGAGGTGAAGCTCGCAAACCATGACTCCAAGCTGGTGAAGGTGGCGGCGAATCAGGCCGTGGAGAGAGGGCACCTGGAGACACTACAACGTGAGGTGATCGAGGCCCAAGAGGTCCATGCCAAGCATGTCCCTGAGTCCAACGCTAGGTTGGACACCAAGGAGAAGGGGATTCAAGCCGGTGCCGGACCACGCCGCCTTTTCTTCTCTCGAGCTTAGGGCCCGCCAGGCCCCGAGATCCATATGCAGTGTTGATTCGAGGCTCCTCTCTCCGCCCACGATGCCGGTTATGCCGAGATTTCCTCCAAGCTCATGGAAGGGCTCGAGGACTCGGCCCGGAAGGTGGATGGCGTCCTGGAGGAAGAATGCCACGATCTCTTCTTCCTGGCGGCGACCCGCGTCTTCAACCACCTCCTCCTCCCCGATCCTGGCTTCAATTTTGACGAGGTGATAGGCCCCGTCCCCGAAGAATCTCGCGACAGCTTGGCAGGAGCTGTGGAGATCCACGCGATCGCGCTCCTTGGGAAGTTCTCCTGTGGCAACGACGAGGCGACCAGCAAGGCCGCGGTGGGGGACGGCGATGGCGCCGACGACCCCTCTTCCTGAAGCTTCCTCTTGTCCTCTTGTAATAGACCGAATCTGCCTCGCGGAGGTGTTAAGGTGGTGGTTTAATTTGTGAAATAGTTGAAGTTTTTAATAATAGCTCATCCGTGGGTTTCACACATTGCTTGGTTTCTCTCTTGCTTGCCTTCATGCTCTACATCGGCAGGGCCCAACCCCGCCCATACCTCAGCCGTCACTGGAGTGTCAGGTCGCGGTGCCTGGATAAAACCAGGAGGTTAGGGGCTTTGGGTGCTAGTGAAGGCTCTTGAGGCGCGGTGCTCATGGCCCCCCCTTTGACGCGCAAGCGCCCCGCGTGAGGGAAGACACTGGCAATGGCGAGGTTGTCCCGGGGGAAGGGACTTCATACTTAGCTCTTCGCAGCACCAACAGGTTGTCACTTCTCGAGGGCGGACGCCTTGTGGGACCCTTCGAGTGATCCGTCCCGAGGGGAAATCCTGCGCACAAATGGCTTCGTTTTGAGCGACGCGCGCTCGCTAGCTTGCGCTTGGGTGTCATGCGAGGAAGCCAGACACCAAGGGCCTTGGTGGGGTGCCGTGCACGGGAGCAGGCCCGCAAGCGAGAACCCGGCCCCTTGGGGTTTTCAGCACTGCTGGGACTAACCCGAGCACAAGCACCGTGTCCAGCCCCCGCTCGCGTGAGGAACAAGGGGAAGCCAGCGAGCATGTGTCGCGGGAGAGGGTGAGGTTCTCAGTTGACTATCCACCAACACGGTGCATGGGGATTCCACTTGGGTGTGGGCACGATCATTCCGCTAGCGCGGAGCATGGGGATTCCACTTGGACATGGGAATAGTCGTGGTTCGACCGTTCCGCCAGCGCTGAGCATGGGGCTTCCACTTGGGCATGGACGGGAGCTCTGTTTCAGAGTCTCCGGGGCATGTACAACCCTAACCTCATTATTATGTGAGAAGGTCACGGGCAGCGATTGCGGAAGTGTCAGACGCTCTGGGCACAGGGCTCAGGAGCTCCTTCCTCAGTCTTCGGGCAGTTTGCGCCTAGCTCTTTGACACAACCGTGTGCTCATGCAACCTGGGACATGGGGGCGATGCGCGTTGGACGGCCCTCCCGAGGCCACCGCATGGAGAGGTTGGACACTGAGGACCCACTGAGGTGACGTGTGCGGGTCTGGCCCGCCAGACAGAGCTCAGTCACTCGAGTTTAGCAACGCTGTAGGGACAGACCCGAGCACATATGCCGTGTCGAGTTCCTCCATAGGATGATCAAGGGAAAGGTCGCTGGACGCGTAGCGCCCGAGGTGGCAAAACACCTCACTGGCAATCATACAATATTTACCAACGCCCTTACTCGCTTGCTCGTGACGGTTCCATGAAAAGGTGAAACGCCAAGGACCTCTGTGAGGTGACGTGCACGGGAGCAGTCCCGCGAGACAGAGCTCGATTGCTTGGATTTATCAACGTTGCAGGGACGGACCCGAGCACACACGCCGTGTCCAACCCCAGTCATGGGACGACCGAGAGAAGGGTCGCGAAGGCGCGGTAAATGCAGGCGGTGACGAAGCACCAGGAGCAAGGCTTAAGCAAGCGTCATGAATTCATCAAAGGATAACCAAATTCGCTACACAACCAAAAAGTGTGGATGCTACAGGGGGAACCCTTGCCCACTTGAGGATAATGCAGCCCAAAGGGCGCCCTCAATTTGAACAAATCAAAAAGTCACCTGGCAATGATGCTGCTGCGGAAGCGTTGGGCCCCTTGGGGGGTGACGTGGAGGTTCACCTCACAGGGGCCGGCTGCCTCCTAAGGCCTTGAGGGCGCACGAGGACCTGACGCCTCGCGAGGCGCCAATGCGAGTTGCACCAGTCAACAGAAGGTAGCGCCAACGTTCTCCAGACCAAAGTGCAGGTGGGCATAGTTGTTGGTGATGCCCCTGCTCAGGCAAACACGCGAGGGCCAGAAGAGGTCCTGGGAGCCGACCCTATTGAGGCCCGCGATGTCGACGCACATGCGTGCCTTGCTATCCTCCCTGGGGACAGACCGCCTCTAGGTTGGTAGGGCGCCTCGGGCGACTCTCGCCGCGCATGGCCCGTGCCTCGCGCGGCTTGCTAATCTCTTGGGTGATGAACTCTTGTGCTCCGGGCGCCTGACGCCGTTCTCCTTACTTGCCGGGGCGTGTGCCGAGGCACGCCTCTAGGTTGTGCCCGAGAACCTCCCTCGTCATGCTGGTCAGGTTGGATGCTTTCCAGACGGAAGCCCCCGATCCCGGCCTGCGGGGGGCGCCGGGCGCGCCTTCCTATGCTGGATGGACGCGGGCGCTGGCAGCGGGCATGGGGCTCATGGCACTTATACCAGGCACGTCGCCCTTCGTCTTGGCGGGGCCCTGGGCGACGATGACTGCTTCTTCCTTGGGGGTGCAGCCTCGCGAGGCCCAACACCTCCCTCGTCGTCATAATGCTCAGCCGCGACAGCTTTGTAGGCATGCTCGAGGGAACAGACCGTGTCCTTCTCATCACAGGCGATTGTGATGACGCCACTGCAGCCATGCATCTTGAGGACATTGTATCCATGGTGGGTCGCCACCATGAATTTGGCCAACACCGGGTACCCAAGGATCGCATTGTATGAAAGGCCGATGTGCGCCACGTCGAAGTCGATGAGCTTGCTGTGGTAGTTGTCCTGCGTGTCGAAGGGGACGGGGAGGCAGACTTGCACAGGGGACCTGTGGAACCATTGGTCACCCCAGAGAATGGCCTGGTGGGCATCAGCTGGCCGTAGGGCACTCGGAGTGTCTCGAAGGTCTCGACAGGGAGCATGTTGAGGCCGGTGCCTCTGTCAATGAGGGCCTTGGTGAGTAAGACGTTACTGATGGTGGGGGTACACAGCATGGGAAGCGTGCCTACAGCGGTCGTGGACTTGAAGCTATCCCTGGTGTCGAAGGATATGGCGTACTGCGACCATTTGAGGGGCCACGCGGCCTCCGGCTTCGGGAGAGTGGTGTTCACCTCCCGAGAGAACTGCTTGAACAGGAGGTTATACTCGGGGGCATGGGCTCCACTCAGGATGCATGCTACTGCTCGAGGCTCCTGATAGCCCCTAGCCCCCTCCTCGCGTTGGCTGTTGTCGTTCCTCCTCGGCTACGACGGCAGCGGCAGGAGGGCGGCATTGTCCCTAGGGCCCGCCTCGCGAGGCTATTCATGCCCGGCGTCCTCATGAGGCTGCTCACGCCATCCCTGGAGGGGGTTTCCATTGTGGGTGTACCATCTTCCACCGTGGTGGCCGGTGCCGCGGTCGTTGTGGTCCGGGCGCCGGCTGACGCGTTCGTTGCGGAGGGCCTTGAGCTCCTGACACTCTTTGGTGTTGTGGGTGCGCATGTTGTGGTAGATGTAGAGCGGGCGGTAGTCCTTCTTGGGCACGTCGTGGTTGCGACCGTGCTTCTGCTCAGGCTCCGCTGCGAGTATGGCAGGGCCCTTGCACTTGACTTCCTTGCCTTTTGCCTTGTGGTTGTCGGGCGCGACGTCTGGGTCGTCGTGGATGAATAGGCGACCCTCTTCGGCCTTGGCTCATCTATCAGCGATGTTGAACAGCTCTAGAGCCGAGCTGAGGCTGTCGTTGATGGTGAGCTTCTCGCACATCCGGACATCCTTGACGTCGTTGATGAACGCCATGATGATGGCCTCGTCCGAGGAGCACAGGATCTTGTTGCGCACCTGGCTGAAGCACTGGATGTACTTGCGCAAGGTCTCCCCTGGGTGCTTCTTCACGAGCCGCAGGTCTCTCGCGCCTGAAGTTGGCAATGAACTTCTCGCAGAGCTCGCTCCACTAAGAGATCGACTCCACGGGCAGGTTCATGAGCCAGGAGCACGCGCCATCCTTGAGGGCCATGGGGAACCAGTTCGCAATGGCCTTGTCATCACCGTTCGCCGCCTCGATGCACAACGCGTAGAGCCGGATGGACTCCATGGGGTCGAGGATGCCGTCATAGCGCGGGGGCAACTCAAGCTTGAACTTGACGGGCCAAACCACACAGCGCAACTCGCGAGTAAATGCTCGGAGGCCACGCTGCTCGAAGGGACTCCGCGCGTGAGGGCAGCCCGGTTCTGGCGCCCGGCCACCGCGACATCTTGGACAATCCGGTCCTGGCACTGGCGCAACTGTCAAGGATCATGCGCGCATCGGGCAGCGCACGGCGGACGATCTGGCATCTCGCTTCATCCTGGGCCTGCGGTGGTGCTCCGCGGGACTGGTCACGCAAGCGCGTCTCGCCGGGGCTTGACTGGGTGGTTGTGCAAGGGGGTGGCGGAGGCGCCCCATGCACCTTGTCCCCAGTGTGAGACAGTGGAGTACGAAGCGAGCGAGAGGGTGCCGGGGCTTCTCCGGCCGCGGTGATGAGCTCGGTGATGCGCAGGCATCATAGCCAGCGTCCGCCGGGCGGTAGTGCAGCAGCTCACGCACCATGAGCAATGTGGCCTGCGCATTCACCTGCACAAGGCAGGCGTGGAAGGAGGAAGCCATGGCGATGGAGCCGTCCTGCTACACGGAGGGGTCAGTAGCGGCGGCAGCTTTGGCGCTGGCGGACTGGTGGCGACCGTCATGGCCCGCGAGCACGGTCTGAACGACGTGGGCCGCCCGACGCTCGACACATGCACGACGAGCGTCAGCCATAGGGTTGACGAAGGCAGAGCCGAAACAGAGCTGGAGAACAACGACGCACCCCTACTTGGCACACCAAATGTCAGAATTGGGGCTCCGATGGACCCAAGAAGGTTCGAACACTGGGGGTGCGCTGGCTCTCCTGCCCAACTCTACCTCGCAACATCAGGCGACTCTCCGGCGTGCTCAAGTTAAAGAAGAAGAACGGTGGACACGGCAGTTTACCCAGGTTCTGGCCACCTTGCGGTGTAAAACCNNACTCCTGCTTGTCTGAATTGCTTGAGGATACGAATACAAGGGTGCGTTCTCTCTCCCTCTCCCCTCTCTACGGTTGCCGCCCTGCCCTCTATTATACTCACCTTGGTCCTCTTCCCCCGAAAACAAAAGGCTAGAAGGATTGGCACAACAACCAGTTTGAAGGGGGGACATGGCTACAGCTCATCCTGACAAAAACAGTCTTTGCCTACAAAAGCCTCCCGCCGTGATGCGCTGGTGGACTCGGGGATGACCTCCGTCCTGGCGAGCCTCCGTCCTTGGTCTTCTTTCACCAAACAGGAAACCTTTGGGGATTGCTTTGGGAACTAGCGAGCCGTCCATGCTCCCTTAAAACAAAAGAGGAAAGCTTCCCTAGTCGTGCTTGCTGGCGCGACACGTAGTGCTGCACGGCACAGCGCGTGTTGCCCACGTGAAGGCGCAGGACCGAGCGACCCGCCAGGCCATCTTTGATCAGTCCGCCCCGCAAAGGCCTCGGGGTATCTATAAGTGGGAGCCTCACGAAGGGGGCCTCGCGCGACCCTTAACGATGCTTTCTGACGTACCCCTTGTGAGGCGGGGGTCCTCGTGAGTGTCTTGCTCATGAAGTCAATAGGTGGGCCGCGCTGGGCCCATGCCAGGCGTTGCGTCTTGGGGTGCAGGTAGACGGGCCTGGGTACCCCCGGTCCCACGGGCCCGACAATGAGCATCAATAAGGTGCGTTATGTCGCCGAGCTATATGCTTTGGCTAACAAATGTGCATGGGTTGAAGAGGGAAGGAGGCTCCCTGGAGAGGACACCGGCGCAGAGGTCGACTCAGACGACGACAAAGATGCGTCGGCCTCCAAGAAAAAAGGCCGGAAGCGCAATCAGAAGCGCAAAGGAAAAGCAATGATGGCTGTCGAAGGGAACTGCAATTCTGACTCTGGCAAGAAGGCCAAGTCCGTGGGGTCCGGCAAGAATGCTGCCGCATGCTCCTGAGACGACGAGGCCGCGGCAGGAGAAAAGAACGGCTGGCCGTACCACAAGATCCACCTCACTAAGAGCCGGGACATCACCGAGTACCGCCAAGTAGAACAACTTGCCGAAAAGCAAAAGCAAGAGTATGAAAGGTGTGACAAGGAGAAGGGCCAAGATGGTGCAGGTGGTTCCGGCAAGAAAAACAGCGCTGGCCATGGTGGCCACCACGGCAAGGCCAAGCAGCGCAAGGAGAAAGCTGCTAGAGGCCGAGAAAAGAAGTCTGACGACGAAGACGATGATGACGATAGAGATGAAGAGGAATCTGAAGGCCAGGAATTCCAGAAGGCTGTCGATGCCATGTGCGTTGACGGAGGCGCATCTTTGCACTCCTCTCACCGACATCTCAAGCAGTGGGCCCATGAGATCAACACGGTGGAGCTAGCGGTAGAGGCAAGAATGCCCCTCAAGTAGTCCAATACTCCCATTATCTTCGATGTTGAGGATCACCCTGACCGCATAACTACCGTCGGGTGTGTGTGCCATTGTTGGTATCACCAACAATACGCAACCTCAAGGTCACGAAGATGTTGGTCGATAGTGGAGCCGGTTTAAATCTGATATCGCCGGACGTAATGAAGCGTCCGCAGATCCCCGATTCAAATTTCAAGCTGATATGATCCTTCCAAGAGGTCAACCCAGGAAGATCTCAGCCCAAGGGGAAGGTAACTCTGCCGTTCACGTTTGGCAGCGAGCTCAACTTCAGGACAGAGAGAGTAGTGTTCGATGTTGCAAAGATGTTGTTGTCATACAATGGGATTCTGGGCCGACCGGCGCGGGCAAAATTCATGGCGGCATCCCACCACGCCTACAACACCCTTAAGATGCCAGGGCCAATGAGCATCATCACCATCTGCGTAGATTGCTAAAATCTAGAAAATCAAGACCTTCTGTAGGCTCATTTTGCCCAGCTCTATCTTATCAAGAGCTCATCGATAGAAATACTGAATGAACAGGATGGTAAGACAGCGAATAAGTATCTTGCATCAAAGGTGCAAAAC
>CBMN010050113.1:69-13454 GCA_000582825.1 Hordeum pubiflorum
TACTCACCTGGCCTTGCACGTGGCAAGTTGCAAGAGGAGATCTGTCATGCTAGATCGTAACCCGGCCAGTCCTGTGAGTCATGGAGCCCAGCCAAAGACATCGTTACCGCCGAACCAAGAACTCCGCTGCCATTTAGTTAGCCTTGGAGCCATGTAATATCATTGTAAACAACAGTGATTGTAGTAATCTATTTCATATAATAAAGCCATTTTTGTGCCTGAAATGCTGTGTCATGTCTCAGATGTGCGTCAGGTCTTATCCTGGGACTGGCATGCGTCGGCCCTCTATCGGGGTGCCACAGGGTTGACATTGTCATGCCACCTCTGCTCTTGATCAGCTTCATCATAAGCTTGGACCCGAGAAGAACTGTATGCAAGTTCTATGGGGAGCACCGCTTCTGCACCATAGACAAGGGAGAAGGGTGTTTCTCCTGCTACTTGATTTGGTGTCGTTCTAAGTGACCAATGAATGGTAGGCACTTCATCAGCCCAGCGTCGTCCACACTAGTGCAGCTTGTCGAAAGTCCTGGTTTTGAGACCTCGCAGCACTTCATCATTGGCTCTTTCTGCTTGCCCATTGCTCCTTGGTTGAGCAATAGATGCATAGCAAATTTTGCTGCCAAGCCCTTGATAGTACTCTGTGAAGGCGCTGCTTGTGAATTGGGTGCCGTTGTCAGTAATGATCTTGTTAGGGACCCCGAAACGAGCAACTAATCCCCGGAAGAACTTGATGGCTGACCGTGCTGTCACTTTCCTAACTGGCTCCACCTTAGGCCACTTTGTGAACTTATCTATTGCAACATACAAGTACTCAAAGCCCCCGACTGCGTGGGGAAAAGGGTCGAGAATGTCCAGCCCCCAAACCGCAAAGGGCCAGGAAAGAGAAATTGACTGGAGAGCTTGTGCCGGCTGATGGATGTTCTTTGAATGGAACTGACATGCTGTGCAAGTAGTCACCAATTCTGTTGCATCTTGAAGGGCTATCGGCCAATAGAATCCTTGCTGGTAGGCTTTGCCGACAAGCGTGCGTGACCCAATGTGGGAGCCACACATTCCTTCATGTATTTCTGCCAGCAGCGCTTGTCCATCCTCCCAGGAAATACACTTCAACTTCACACCATTTGGTCGCTTTCTGTATAGAACACTGTCAATGAACGTGTACATACTTGACTGACGGGCTACTCTTTTAGCTTCTTCTTGTTTTCTAGGAAGCTCTCCTTGCTGGAGATATCAGACGAGCAGCTATGCCCATGTCAGAGCTTGCGGCTCAACGACAAGGATCAGTGGCTCTTCTGCCTTTGCCGGAGTGTGTGGCTCGATAGCAAGAGTAGGCATCATTGCTGGAGCTATTGGCTCGATGGCAAAAGTTTCTGATCTTGCCGGAGTCTGTTGCTCGACGGCAGGAACTTTGTTGTTGCTCATGTTGGCCTTCCCAGGATCTGCTGGGAGATCTGCCAGGAAGTACTTGCTGGAGCATGTTTTCTGTCTCTTCGCCGCGCGCGTCGATAGTGCTACAGAGGGTTGAGTGAGCCACTACACGAAAGTTCCTAGTTCCATAGGTTCCTTCCTGGCAACACACTTTCCCGGGTCGTCAGCAATCTGGTTCTCAGCACGGGAGATGTCTCCATTTGCAAGCCGTCAAAGTGTTGCTCCAACTTCCTAACTTCCTCAACATAAGCTTCCATTTGCGGGCTCTGATAATTCTTGTTGATTTGCATGACAACAAGTTGAGAATCACCTCTAATTATCAACCTCCTGATACCAAGATCAATTTCTATCCGAAGACCGGCAAGTAGCCCCTCATATTCAGCAGAATTGTTGGTAGCCTTCTCCCTTGGGAATGACATCTGTATAACATACTTGAGGTGCTCTCCAGTGGGTGCAACCAGAAGCACGCCGGCTCCGGCACCTTGGAGTTGGAAAGCACCGTCAAAATACATTATCCAGTCGTCGGGGTCTTCCTTGCCGGGAAGAGAAGTTGCTTCCACTTCATCATCTGGTGTTGGAGTCCATTCGGCAATGAATTCCGGTAAGACTCTGCTCTTGATTGTGGAAGTGCTTTCAAACTTTAAATCAAAACTAGACAGCTCCAAAGCCCATTCCACAATCCTGCCGGTAGCTTCTAGATTTCTCAAAATATGCTTGAGAGGATAAGAAGTGACAACAGCAATAGGATGTGCTTGGAAGTAGTGGCGCAATTTGCGGGAAGCCATCAGGAGACCGAAGAGCATTTTCTGAACTCCCGGGTACCTGGATCTGGCCCCTTGCCATAGAGTACTTGTGAAGTACACTGGGCGTTGCACTAACTTCTTCTTTGGAGGTGCTTCTTGTTGCTGCTCTTTTGCTGGAGAGGGTTCCAACTTGCCGGCATCTGGTTCTGCTGCTACTAGAACTTCTTCCTCTTCTTCCCTTTCAGCGACTAGTGCAGTACTCACCACCTGATTTATTACTGCTATGTACAACATCACTGGCTCTTGAGGCTTTGGTGCAACTAGTATTGGTGGAGAAGAGAGGTATTTCTTCAAATCTTGGAGTGCTACTTCTGCTTCCGGGGTCCATTGCATGGGACCAGACTTTTTCAGAATCTTGAAAAATGGCAAGGCACGCTCTGCAGATTTGGAGATAAATCTTCCCAGGGCAGCAACATAGCCAGTCAGGCACCGCACATCCTTGACAAGCTTAGGGGCCTGAATCTGATTGATCGCTTCGATCTTGTTAGGATTAGCTTTGATGCCGCGATGGGAGATAAAGAAGCCGAGAATCTTGCCGGGCGGAACACCGAACACACACTTCTCAGGGTTGAGCTTCTAGTTGATTTTCCACAAATTAGCAAATGTTTCCTCCAGGTCCTGAATAAAGGTTGATTGGCATCTGGTCTTGACCACAATATCATCCATGTATGCTTCTACATTTCTGTGGAGTTGTGAGCCAAAGCCAATCTGAACCGTTCTCTGGAAGGTGGCACTGGCACTCTTTAATCCGAAAGGCATTCATACATAGTAGTATGTGCCACATGGAGTGATGAATGCGGTTTTCTCCTCATCGCTTCGAGCCATAAAGATCTGATGATATCTAGAGTAGGCATCAAGGAAAGAGAGGAGAGCACAGCCAGCCGTGGAGTCAATAATCTGATCAATTCATGGCAATGGGAAGGTTTCTTTGGGACAAGCCTTGTTGATATCAGTGAAATCAATACAAAGTATCTTCTCCCCGTTGGATTTAGGAACTACTACAGGATTGGCCAACCATGTGGGGTGGAGAACTTCCTTCACAAACCCTGCTTGCTACATCTTCTGCACTTCTTGTACTATGAACTCTTGCCGGTCCAAAACTTGTTTCCTGACCTTCTGCTTCACGGGTTTTGCTCCTGGGCAGACAGCTAGGTGGTGCTCAATCACTTCCCTGGGAACATTGGGGATGTCAAATGATTGCCATGCAAACACATCAACATTCACCCGCAAGAAAGTGATGAGCGCGCTTTCCTATTTGCTGGAAAGGTTGGCGCCTATGTTGAAGGCACTGGAACCAATCTTCCTTGGCAGGGACTTGCTTAGTCAGGGTACCAGCTTGGGCAGCCTTTTGTTCTTGGCGGCAGGTGACTCACCACTTCCCCAGGGCATGCAGCATTCTGCAATGCGCTTCCTAGGGGTTTTGCCAGCACCAGGTGTGCAGCCTTCTTGGGCGCACTTCCCAGAAGCCTTGCCGACAGAATCGGGTGAGTTGCCGGCAGACGCAACAACTGCTTCCTTGTACATTTTGTCGGCGCACATAACTGTGTCCTTCTTGTTAGAATGGATCGTGATCACTTCCATAGGTCCCAACATCTTCAAAGTGTTGTAGGCATAATGGGATGCTGCCATGAACTTGGCCAAGGCAGGGCGACCCAGAATGCCATTGTAGGGCAGTGGAAGCTTCACAACGTCAAAGACGACCTTCTTGGTTCTGAAGTTGATGGGTGTGCCAAATGTGACTGGCAGGGTGATCTGTCCCTTCAGCTTGGTCCTTCCCGAGTTTACTCCTTGAAATGTTCCCATTTCCTGGAGTTTTGCATCAGAGATCTGCATCTTCTCAATCACTGCAGGAGAGATTAAGTTGAGACCGGCACCACCATCAACCAACATCTTTGTCACTTTGATGTTGCGGATCGTTAGCGACACCAGCAATGGCAAGCCATCGACGCCTAAAACGTGATCCAGGTGGTCCTCGGCATCAAAAGTGATGGGGACGTGCGACCACTTCAAGGGCTTCTGAGCTTCGATCGTTAGCTGCACTGCATTCACCTCCCGGGCCCACCGCTTGAGCTGGCTATGGGAGGAATGCAGAAATTCTCCTCCATCAATGCAGGCACAGTCGATGGCATTCTGAAATCCACCAGACTCTTCATCATCTTCATCTTCATCTTCTTCTTTCTTGTCTCGGCCACGAGCGGGCCTCTCCTTTTGCTTCCCGGACTTCCCGTGACGGGTTTTCTTACCTTTCTTCCCGGTGTCAGTGGTATCATCCTGGGGCTTCTTTTCCTTGTCCCACTTTTCGTATTCCTTCCTTTGCTTCTCGGCAAGGAATTCTACTTGGCGGCACTCTGTGATATCATGGCCAGTTGTGCGGTGGATCTTGCAGTAGGGGCCGTCAGGCTTCTCTTCGGTAGCAACTTGCATGCCAGGATCGTCTACCTTGGACTTCTTTCCGGCAGTGCCTTCTGCGGCCAGCACAGCTTTGCCTTTGCACTTCCGGTTGCGCTTCTGGCCGGTTTTCCTTGGGATGGAGACCTCATCATCATCTGTGTTGCCGGTGGTGGCATCTTCCCCAGGAATCCGCCTTCCTTCTTTGGCCCGCGCACACTTGTCAGTGAGAAGATACAAATCAGGAATGGTTTTCACTTGCCGGATGTTCATCTTCTCGTGCATCTTGAGGTTGCGCACGTTGTTGTGGAAGGCGGCGATGACGGAGCAGGTTGCACATCAGGAATGTTGTGCTACACCCAGCTGAATCTTAGAATGTACTTTCGAAGAGGTTCATCAGGCTTCTGTGGTAGCACATGCAAGTCACTAGGCTTCCCGGGAGGCTTGTGGCCGCCCTGGAATGCACCAACAAACTGATGGCATAAATCCGCCCATGATGAAATGGACCCTTCCAGCAAGTTCATCAGCCAGGATCTGACATTGGGCTTGAGCACCAATGGGAACCAGTTGGCGAGGCACGTCTGATCTCCGCCGGCAGCTTGGACAGCTACTGTGTAGATGTTGAGGAACTCGATGGGGTTGATCTTGCCATCATACTTGTCAAGGATTTCTGGCTTGAAATGAGAAAGCCAGCAAACCTGTCGCAGCTCAGGAGTGAACGCTGGGCAGCCTGGATCATAAATCATGGTTGCGGTGTCTCCTAGCGTAGGCCTAGTCACTGCCGGTCCAGCACGGGCAGCAGATTACCGGGGCCCACCATGCTGACCCCGACGTGGTGAACTTTGCCGAGAGTGCACCGTTGTCGACGGCCCTCCAGTCCATTCTACGGCTTCTCGCACTGGCTCCATTCGCGTCCCCAGCCAAGATTCTCCCCTGTGTGCTCTGTCATTGTTGGTGAAGCTGAGCAGGCTCTAGATAGTGCCACGCCACTCTTCCATCTGGTGGGCCGGTGGAGGAAAATTCAGCAGGAGTTGTGCTTGAGCCACCACTTCTGCAGGTGTGCGTGGCACGAGATGGCTCAAGACCCCTAGATGGGTTAGGAGGAACTCTATCCTATGTCGGTGGTGGAACTCGGTGATCGATGATGGGGCGGCGCGACGGATGCTCGGAGGTGTACCTGGAGTGGTGCCCAGAGTCGCGTTCGTGATGACGACCCGAACCTCCGATGTTGCGGCACGGTGGCTCATACCTATCATGCGATGGCCCTGACGTGAGATGGTGTGGCGGGTCATGCTCCTCCTGCGACGGCTTCGGTGTGGGGTGACGTGGTGGGTTACCTTTGGATGGTGACCTGTCGCGCACGCTCGCCGTGCTCCACTCACCATCGCCGTGATGACTGCGGTCACCAGTCCAACGAGAAGCTTGGCCACCTCTGCCTCCATCTTCCACACGGTGGTGAGACTGCGCCTTGGAAGGAGAGGTGATGGTGGTGCCTTTGGCCTTCTTCGGTGCCATGGATGATGAAGATGCTGTTGAAGAAGTTGATGTAGATTCGCGTGCGCGTGGCCCCTACCTGGCGCGCCAAAGAATATCAGCGTACGATAGTTTATGAGACCAAGGCAGGCCCCTTTCAGTTTGGTGAGGGGGGATGCAGCACACAAAGAGCAGCAACAACAACGTTCAGCACATAGTCAGTTAACCAGGTTCGGGCCGCAGAGATGCGTAAAACCCTACTCCTGCTTTGGGTGGATTATTTGGCTAAGTCTTGTTTACAAGTGTGCAGCCTTGCCGGCAAGGAGCTCAGGGCGCAGCTAGTTGAACAGAGACCGAATCCCTCTAACTGATGCCATGGGCCTCCCTTTATAGCTCAAGGAGTCACCAACATTGGCATAATGGTAATTACATGCTGATGATAGCTACAGTGCTATCATACCTAATCCTAGCGACGTAGGACAAAAGCATTTAATGCTTCGTTAGGTGTCTTGCTATGCTTAATGCCGGGAAGAGGTTCTGCTCCACCTGCACCACTTAGCGCAACTACCTTTTATTACCATGACACGCACGTGGACAGGTGTCAATAAAGATAATCTTCATGCGGTGGTTTACCACGCGACCCGACAGCTTCTACCTAACCACCTGCGCATTTGCCATCTGTCAGCAAATCTCTGTGCGCTCACCACCTGTCAGCAGACTGCTGGCAGGTAGGTGTGAATGGAGTGGCAGGGAGCTTGGGTTTGCCGGCTCTTGGCTTGCCGGCAACATGGGCGATCCGTTCCCGGGAAGGCTTGCTCTCCGGGAACCTGGCATCCCCTATTATATTAGAATATCCTATGCATTATAAAGATAATCTCACTACTATTTATGTTTTCATGCATCTCAGATATTGAAGATGATCACAATGAATATGAGAATGCGTGCATCAGAAGAATACTGGGGAACGGTGCAATGGCTAACAAACTTGGCATCAAGGGATTGAGTTCCATTCTGGATGCAATGAAACCCCCACACTCCCCACCTACAGATTCGTGTTCAGAATATGATCCTAATGATTATTCTAAGCTTGAGGAGTCAAAGGCAGATGGCCTATCTTGTTCACCCATCAAGGTGCCTGTTCTAATTTGGCAAGGTTTTATTGGTTGCACGTATCTTGCATAAGGTGTCTTGCATTTCTTCTACTTCGTTGCACCGCCATCTGCTTAGTTTACTCATCATATATGGGAAGATGCCATGCCAATCCATTATTAATACATATTCCATCTGTCACCATACCATGTTTTTCCATTCAAATGTTGTTCTTGTGTATCAGACATCCAAAAGGAAGAGCGTGATTGTAGAACCTGACGGAGTACAAACAAAGTCTTTGAAAAAGGTGGTGGTACCGGCGAAATCAGATAGCACCCCACTTATATTGGCGACAGAACCAGCGCCACAAAACCTAGGCCCGACTCTAGAAGACTATACCCATACTCCACTAGCCATACCACTAGCCCCACCACACAGGACCCACACTCCAGCAAAAGGTATGCCGATTTCAGTTGCCATAGCACCAGCGTACCACAGAAAAATCCCAGTCCAGTAAAAAGTACACCAAATCCACAGGCCAAAGACCTATTCCAACTATAGAGAGCCCCAATTCCCGTAGATTGGAACCCATTCCAGTTATTCCCAGTTTAAAAGACAATGCTTTTAATGTTGTTAGGAACCACATGCGTATCTTCCCATCATAGGAAGATTATAGTGAAGACAAACACCATTTTCACATCTTCCTGACCCACTTACATGTAAGTGTTGTTATTCATGGTGATTATTGTCTTGTTTTCTGCTGATTGAACACATAAATGATTTACATTACATTCTTCTAAATAGGCAAGGGTTAATCTGGATAGTCATGACAAGCAAAGCTTGCTAGCGCTTTTCAAGGATGCGTTGCAGCAGTATCGGTGTTACCTGAGGAAAACACAGTTTGATGGCAAGTCTATAAATGAAATTTTGGTGAAGTCTCCTATGCTAAATTTACAAGACATTGAATGGAAAAACCTTGGTGTGCACTGGTCTCGTCCCCAGGATGATGTACTGTCTATGATATCACATGACAATCTGAACTCCTACATTTCTGCATGTGCCTTACCGATCTCTTTCGCAGGAAAACTGCTCGAAGAAGAATACCAGTTTGAAATGGAAGACGGGATATCGCAGCTATGCTGCTCGCTGCTTTTCTCTTGTTAGTACCTGTTGTCTCGTATCACTGTACTTACATTCATACATGGTTGATTATGTGACATCAGTGTGCATGATAGCTTGCTTATCCTCTGTTCGCTCCAAATTATCAGATATATATTAATGCTTACATTAATGTAGAATAAACCCAATGCTTATGAAGAAGTTTAGCTCTGCATTGTTCTTGTAAGTACCTGTTGTCCTTTATCACTGTACTTATATTGACAGCTAGTTGTTCATGTACCATCACTCTGCAGCTTATTTTCCCTTGCCCTCCATTTTCTACACATTATCAGATCTATTTACTCTTACCAAAATCTTGAATAAAACCAATGCTACTAAAGACGTTTAGCTCTGCATTGCTCTAGTTAGTACCTTTTCCCTATATCGCTGTACTTACATTTATAGCTAGTTGATTATGAAACATCACTCTGCATCTTAGCTTAAATATTCTCCATTTGTTCCTATATTATCACATCTATATTTACTCTTAACAAAATGTAGAATAAAGGCAGTGCTTATGAAGAAGATTCTGTGGTAAGCTTCTTGAATTGCCCCCCCCCCATCAGCATGGACAAGGGCTTTATAGAGCTGGTCTTCACTACTAACGTAAGTTTGTCCTTCTCGAGCCTTCAAACTTTGTTGTGTATATTTGGATAGGCATGATTGCAACTCCTGTTTATTTTTGGCGTTTGCATCAAATTGCATGTTTAAAGTTTATTATGAAGAAGTTCATAAACATAAGTTTGTCCATCTCAATTTCAGTTTTTAGTTGTACAACCAGGTTCCTTATTCATACCATGTAAATTAAACTAAATAGAGCAAGTGGTCGTCTTTAGAGTGCATGCATGCTTGTGTTCTTGATCTGTAATCCAGTGGTGTGGTGAAACTACCCACTCCAGCACAATGTCATATCCTGCTATGTCTTAACTATGAACAATGCCATATTATGTTAATGTTATTTAAATCGTGTCTCTTTATTTGCCAATCTGAAATGGGATAAATTGATAGCACACTGGCCATTGATGCTTATACGTTCTTTAGCATTGCATGTATGCTTGTCTTCTTGATCTATAATCCAGTGGTGTGGTGAAGCTGGCCACGCCTGCACAATGCCATTTCCTGCCATGTCTTAACTATGAAAAATGCCATATTATGTTAATGTTATTTTAAACCGTGTCTCTTTATTTGCCAATGACAAATGGGATGAATTAACAGCACTGATGCTTATACATGCAAAACCTGTTATCTGGCTGCTTGTTTCTCTTTCATAGTGATATCTCTGACGCCAGGAAGAACTGCCATAATGATAGTGAGACGAACCCTTTGCTTGTCCCTCTAACATATATTGCAGGGAAGAAGGCAACACATCTTGGACATAGCGATACAACCCCAAAGTCATGTCTTGATGTAGTCTTGAAGTTACTCGCTAATAGCAGTGACACAAGCTTAATCAAGTCGCCACCTGAATCTGTTCGACTTCTTCAGTCTCAACTTCAAGCAGAAAGACGTGGTTCAGATCAACTCCTACTAGAACTCCAATCTCTATGGAAGATCAACGACAAGTCTAGTGCGTCCATTGATGCTATACAGCTAGAGTTGGAGGATATAAGTGTCAAACAAGCACAGTCTCATCAGCTTGCTCAGCTGCTTGCGCTGCAGCTCCCGGGCAGGGCTAACCTTTCTTGAACTGTGTTGAAGTGCTATCGGTTCTGTATATTATTTTGTCGGTGTGTTTATTTGCACTGGTGGTGACCTTTGATGCGCAGTGTATGTAATCTACTGTCTGGTTGTGCTTTATTATCACTAGTGGCGAACTTTGATGCCCAGTGGATGTAATATGCCGTAATTTCTTTATTTTATAGTCTAGGTTTATTCTTAGTCACTATGCTATAATTTATTTACTGTATATGCTATCGTCGCTCTCTGAAAAGGCCGTAAGCTTCAACGGAGATCAATGGGCCGAAACATTATCGGTCCGTCAGTGGTATATAAAAAACAATTACAATACGCAACAAAAAAATGGGTCGTCCCGCAACTCTCTATATATGGGCCGAAACATGGGTCCACAATCATCTCGGGCCATTAGCAGGCCTGAACGCAAAGTGGGCCCAAGTAGTTTCGGGCCTTTAACAGGCCGAGTAAACCGCGGGCCTTAGTTGGGCTAGAAAATACCATGGGCTTTTAACAGGCTGAAAAGTAGATTGGGCCTGAATTGTGCCAAATAATTCATGGGCCGACAGCAGGCCGAAATGTTCCTCGGCCCATGATTGGCCCAATTACATGACGGGCCGTTAATAGCCAAAATTTATCTCGGGCCTTGGCTGGCCCAATCACATTATGGGCTGTAAACAGGCCGGATGCACACCAGGCCATAATTAGGCCCAACCATATCATGGGCCTTTAATAGGCCGATAGTCAGGTTGGGCTGAAATTTATCCACGAAGACTACGGGCCTTTAAGAGGCTGAAAGTCACTTCGGACCAGAAATGGGCCCAAATGCAGCACGGGTCATTAAATGGCCGAAAGTGAAACCGGGCCGAAAACAGCCCAAATCCACCAAGGGCCACTGATAGGCCGAAACATTTATCGGGCCAAACTGAGTCAAAATGTTAAACGGGCCTTTAACAGGCCGAAATACAAATTGGGCCTTCAATGGGCCCAAAAGCACAATGGACTGTTAACGGGCTGGATCTGATATGGGTCGTAATCTAGCCCAAAACATGGAAGGCTGTTAATGGGTCGGCCCACTAGTATCTGACAAAATCTTGTGGGCCTTTGGCTGGGCCGGCCTGTTTAACCTGAATGGGCCACTGTTGAGCCGTGCCACATGTTGACATATCATAGGCGCCTCTCGTCCATTGAATGGATGACATCTGTCGCAACACCGAGCTGACACGTGGTTCCTTGGGCGAATGAGAATTTTACACGTGGAAAATCGCCATTGGTCCGGGCTGTTAACAGCTTATCAGATCCAAAACCGGACCCAATAGCTTAACGACGACCCGTTGCGGTGGATGCCACATGTCGGTTACCCTTGACGAAAACACTTCCATGATGCGTCATTTATCGTCATGGAAGTGGACACTTCCGTGATGATAATTTGAGTATTGTCATGGAACACTTCTACGACAGCACAAGTATGACTACCTTGGTTCTGTCATAAAATAGTCATGATGTACATGCATGACAAAAAACGTGACCTACTATGACAAACACGTATCATCACGGAAGTGTTTTTTTTGTAGTGTAGATTTGCCTTTTGGGGTTTATTTGGTTGTGTTTTCTCTCAAGTTTGCAACTTCTGCCTTTCATGTATGACCTTGCTAAGTTGTAAAACTCTCGTGTTAAACTTCTGTGCTATAATATTAATAAGCCCCCTGCTACACCATATCTCTTGAAGTATCTATTTTGTAGGTGGAATTATTATCAGAAGTTATGAATGATTGCACTATGCTATCTCTGGATATTATTCATTTGTGTGAATCAATTCTTCTCGAAGGAATGAAATTTCCCTCCTTGCATACTAACACTTGCAGGAAATTGTATCTCAAAATTTATATCCCTGCATACATTTAGGGGGAGTCCATTTCATCTTCTTGCAGAGTAACACTTGTTCACTCTCGATTGATTATTTCTCGCATATCTATCCTTACTTCGATGATTATCTGTTTTGTCAACAATCATCCAAAAAGGGGGAGATTGTTGGTGCAAACATTTGCCTCCTTATGTTTTGGACATTGTTGTCATAAACAGTGAGGGACTGATGTGTTTGCTAGTGCACACAGAGTAATAGTTCCCTGAAATCATGGGGAGTTTGGTACAAACTCTGAAGATAATCTCCTGCGTGGTAGCAAGGATTATCACCGAAGATTATGCTGTCGATAGTGACCCCCCAAAAATTGTTGACGTAAAGCACTTGGTTCGGTGTCTGTCCGAAGAAATTGACTGCGGCCGAGAAGTTGAAGACGAAGTGAAGACATAGCATCTATTTCGTTGTTCTTCTTTCTCTTTATTGAGTCATAGGACCACCATACTATTAAGAGGGGTATAGTGTTCGAAGCTTTGATTCTCTGATGCTAAACCCAAATCCTCTGTGAGTTGAGAGAGAAATCTCTTTGTGTTCCAAATGAATTTTTGCCATCTAGAGACATTGTTCTTCTTCGCTGTGAGAGATTCGATTTTGACCGAGGAGTTAGCATTACTTGTTCCTCAAGTAATGTTACCGTTGCTTCCAAAATCCGGCCGTTGAGAACGTGTCGGTTGGCCATTGGCTGGACCGCGTGTCCGCAATGGTCATTTCCCATCAGGGAAGGCTGCGGCTATAAATAACCACCCCAGACCAACATTGTCCGTTGGCCACTCCATTTGATTCTGAGAAGTTTGTGTGAGCAACACTCTCTCCTGAGTGATTTGAGTTTAAAATCCACCAAGAGAAAAAATCTAGAGCTAAAAAATTAGATAGTGGTTTAGCATCACTCGAATCTAAGTCCAGTACGCTCCACCTATTACTCTTGAGAGCTACGAACTCTCTAGACTGTTAGGTGTCAAGTTCTTCAGAGACCAAGAGTGATTGTGGTTCTCGAAGGAGAAGTCTGTAAAGGTTCGTAGATCACCTCAAGTATCTACCAGGAGTAATCGGCATTGATTGACGAATCAATTGTCGAGGAGAATAGGGAGAAGAGAGTTTATCTTCTGTGTTAAATCACAACCCCTCCAACCAGACGTAGTCCTTTTGCAGAAGGGCAAACTGGTCTACCAAATACCTTGTCGCCATCGAGCATCACTAGTCACCTCTACTCCTCTTCATTACATTCGCCTAGTGTTGTATGATATGTTTCAATCATGTAATTTCTCTCGATGCATGCTTTTAGTTTCCACTCGCTAGTTTGTATTCACTCACTGTCCGTTATTTTACTTCACTCCATTGCTGGGTTTCGAGAGTTTTGAAGTTTTCGAAAGAAATTTTAAAACTCCCATTCACCCCCCCCCCCTCTGGTCGACATACTCCCCGTCCTAACATACTCCTCTGCCAAAAATCCTCCCACG
>CBMN010050135.1:0-10489 GCA_000582825.1 Hordeum pubiflorum
GAAAATTTGTGTTTCCCATGCAACGTTCCCCAATAGATGACGCTTACGTTTGTAGGACATGAGCACGCAAGAGTTTAGTCTGGTCCTCATGCCGTCCGACGGCCTGTTCCTGACGTCCTACGTCGAGGACTCCGAGCATAACATCGACCACATGCCTCTTGATTCAGAGGTTTTCGAGGTGCCGCCTACGGTTCCTCCATTTGTGCTGGCTCAGCCCAATGTTGCAGCTCATGTTGCTTCTCGAAAGGCAGCCGCAAAGGAGAAGAAGGATGGGAGGGGATGCAGCATGAAATGGCAGCCGTTCCTCTCCACTTTCGTGCTTAACAAGATGTGTGAGATCATATCTAGTGAAGTGAGGACTGACAAGGGCTTCAAGGAGGTGCAATGGAACGTTGTCGCAGAGAAAGTGTTCGAGTTTTGTGGGCAGGAGGTGACATTGACCCAGGTTTACAACCACCTGAGAAAGTGGAGGATGAGGCGGATCATCTCCTCCAAGCTGAGAGATCTGAGCGGTGCTTCATGGGATGAGGAGACATGCAGGATCCTGTTGGAGGTAGAGCACTACCAAGGTCACATCGCGGTTAGCTCACATACCATGCCATTCTAACTAACCAGTTGTTTAAGCCTATGAACCATTGTCCTACTAACTAACCACCACTCTTTATTTCTTAGGCTCACCCCAAGGACGCAGAGTTCCTCAACACACCTATCCAGAACTACCACCAGATGCAGCAGATCTTCTCATTCGGGCTCGCAACCGACAAGCATATATTGGGCTATGGTCAGCCGCTCAGCTCACCGATGCCCGACTATCCAGACACCCAGGAGTCAGACACCATCAACATTGATCCTCTTGAGAAGGATGGTGAGCACATTCCTGTGGTTGATAGGAAGAGGAAGCAGGCATGCTTCATGGAGGAGGAGCTCAGTGTCTTCAGTAGCATGACTTAGGCAGTGAAGGAGGTGGCCATAGGCATCAAGGAAAGCAAGATGCTAGATGTCTACCCTGAGCTCTACAGCCTCGTCATGGAGCAAGGTGGATTTAGCCCAACGGCTCTCATGGTGGCTCTTAGCCACCTGCTTGACAACAAAACACAGAGTGTTGGGTTTGTTGCCATGGGAGAGGATCACAGGGTTCTCTGGCTGAGGACCTGGCTGGGCAAGCACTACTACTAGTGCTGCTTATGCTGGTGGCAACGACGTGCATGATCCTCGACGATGACGGCATATATTTTGTGTAGTTAGGACTTGAAACAATCTTATGGTCTGTATATTTTGGTGAGGTGGTATACGGTGATCACGAACTTGCGGTGGTAGGATTACACGCTCTTTTGGATGTGGTGGCAGGATGACACCAACGTAGTGGTAGGTTGAACTTACTATGCAGTATGATCATGCATGCTTACTAATGCTCTTCTTCTATGTTGCTTTTGTACTTCATTGATTTCTCTTCATTGCTTGTTGTTTGTGTGTTCCAATGCTTGTTGCTTCAACTTATTGCTCATTTGCTTCTAGGGCAAGTGGTATGCGGTGTTTGAAGGGAGGGTTCCAGGGGTTTACAGTTCATGGGAAGCTTGCAGCCAAACAAGTTTCAGGGTACACCGACAGCAACCACAGAGGGGGATGCGGAGCATCCCATGGTCATCCCATGGATCCATCACCAACACCTCAAGCTCCAAGTGGTCCTATGACAAGAGCTCGTGCACGTGCCATTGAAACCGAGGTGACATCTCTCCATAGTGATTCTCCATTTGATACTCTCGGGACTTGGATGCTACCTCAAGCGGAGACCCTATGCATGCTTAGGTACCATGAGGACGACCTCGAAGACACTCAAACTAAAGACCAAGCAACCATGAAGGTGGGCGCGAAGACGGACGAAGAAGAGCACCAAAAGAAGACTGTGAGACCTTCCAGCGGCCGGACATCTAGCCAGGTCCCGGACATCCGGCGCCTGAAGCCCCAGCCAGCGCCAAGGCAGGGCCAGCCCAGCTACAGCGGCCGGACATCCGGCCCCGGCCCGAAAATCCGGCCTGGAGACACCAGAGGCTGGAGCTCCATGACCAGGCCAAGCTCGGATATCCGGCCGAAGCCTGGACATCCAGTATCGTCCGAAGCCCCGGACATCCGGCCCCTGGCCTGGAAATCCGGCGTGTCCAGTCCAGAACCGCGTGGAACCAGATGGCCGATCCCGGACATCCGACCAAAGCCCGGACATCCGACAACTCCCGAAGCCACGGACATCCGGTGACTCCCGAAGCCCCGGACACCCAGCCTCTGGCCCGGACATCCGGCCCATCCTGAAGCCTCGGACATCCGGCCCCTGCATTTGCAGATGTGGGCCAAAGGCCCATGTATCCCCTTTTCCCTTCCCCACTCGTCTTGGACTATATATAGACGTCTCCCTCCTCCATCTAGGGTTAGCTTATGTTTAGCATTAGAGATTG
This sequence comes from Hordeum pubiflorum, assembly GCA_000582825.1. Classification (NCBI taxonomy): domain Eukaryota; kingdom Viridiplantae; phylum Streptophyta; class Magnoliopsida; order Poales; family Poaceae; genus Hordeum; species Hordeum pubiflorum. The sequence goes on from CBMN010050135.1 coordinate 2,448, forward strand.
TTGAGCATAGATCCTTCCACTTACCTCCTCCCATGGAGATGNCCTCTATGTGAGAAGGTCCAAGTGGATGCCAAGGCCCCTCTTGTAGGGAAGATCCTCCGGGATATCAAGGCCCCTCCTCCGGTGTGGGAAGACTATTGTTACTTGTATCCGTTCGTTGAACTTGGTTCGTTGTATCCCGTGTGTTTCCTATGGATCTAGTGGATGTGTGATTTGGAGATCGTTCTTTAGAGTTTGTGTTTTCTCTTTGGTTTCTCCCTTTTCCCCTCCATCGTGTGAAAAGATCGACACCCACAGGTTGGCCTCGTATTAGGTGCCCTCCCTGCTAATAGGTTAGTAGTGGCGGGCATGGTGCCCGCCACTGTTATCTAGTTCGCCAGTGGTGGGTGGCCCCTATCGCTCGTCACCGATAGTCATTCAGTTAAAAAAATTTGTTTGCCACAACACTGACTTTGCATTGTTTGTACACATGACATGTAAAGAGTAAATTACAATAGTTATATAATTCCTAACATAACCGAACCTGGCTTCATATTTGTTCCACTAGAATGCACACCAAAACAACAATGAATAACATCCATATTAAAAAACTAACTACCACTTCATAGGCTTATATATATATATTCACATATTGGAGCTTATTTCTAAATGAGGTCAAAGAAAACCATCATTTACTAGTCATTGTGGCCGTTGTTCCTTATTGTGATTAGCACATATGTGCCAACGCTTAGTTATTGGAGCTTATTTCTATATGAGGTCAAAGACAACCATCATTTACAAGTCGTTGTGGCCGTTGTTCCTTATTGTGATTAGCACATATGTGCCAACCCTTAGTGATCCCTTTCCTGTGAGGAATGTTAAGCTTCATGCACTAGCCAACGCAACCAAAAATCCAAACTAATGGAAAGGGCTAGGCAATCCACATATGCACTTCGACATCCCCTCTCACGTGTGATGCGGAAAGTCAACACGTGGACAGAATCAGAGATATGACTCAAGAGGCCTATACATGGACACAAAGGGGGGAACAACAATTTTTAGATAAATTGCGAAAGCCAGGACTTGAACTCAAGACCTTAGCCCTGATATCATGTTAAACTTCATGCACTAGCCAACACAATCAAAAGTCCGAACTAATGGAAAGGGATGGGCAATCCACGTATACACTTCAACAAGGAACTCCTCCCAGACGTCCTCGTTGAATGATATGTGCCCGTCTTTGTCCATCTTGTATTGAACCGTGGTGACGAGCCCTACTACTTGAAGATGTACTCCGGGATGGCCAACCCTCGGGATGTTCCATCTGGAAATCACCTTCGCAGGTAATTTCTTAGATCCCTTGTGGATTAGAAATAAAAAATGGCACACAATATTAGACATCGCCATATAGTGTTATGCAAAAAAAGGATACTAAAATCATACCATTTTGTGTGGGACGATGATTGGTCTTAGTTAAACCGTGCATAAAGGGCACCCCCATGTAGTCGTAAGTGGGTGGTAGGATCTCAAAGAGATTGTTGGTCTCATCCTTAGAAAGTTTCTTCATTCTTTGAGAGAAATATGCAGATTCAAATGGATCATCCACAAAATCGGCGCCGTTGATATACATAGTCCTTGACCTGGGGACCGCTCTATTCAAGTAAAATCCTATATACTCTCCCCCGATGAGCGCATTCTCTTAATGAACTTCTCCCATCCATCGCCGCATATGCGGGTCCTATCCTATTCTTCACACACTTCAACTTGGAATGACCGCTCCTCATCATCCTTGAAGAGCATAGTATCACTTGTTGCATCGTTGAATTCCACCCTTATGTTGCATGAGAGTATTTTGGGTTAATAAATATGATTTGTTCAACCACTTTCCTTACTTACAAGATCAACGACAGGCGCTAATTGATGCCCGTCACTGCAATACTTCGTCTGGAGTGGCGGGTATTCTTATGTCCTGCTGATGATAAGTTAAGAACCACTGACGGGCGTCCATCCGACACTGTTGTTTCTATCCACGGCTAATTCTGTAAAAAATTAGGAGTGACGGGTGATGACTACTGCCCGCCACTGCTGAGCTTTTAGAAGTGGCCAATGCTTTTTTCCACCCGTACTAGAATTTTCCCAAAATAGTAGTGGTGGGTCGCAGGCTATGCCAAACACTAATGTGACCCCATCTGTAAACCTTTTTCCAGTAGTGTCAAGTTGATTTTGCTTTGAACCTCGTAAATGATTTTATAATGAAGGTAAGTAATTCTTATCAAACTCCATCCTTAGTAATGCTGAGTATCTTGTATAGACATCTGCTTAATAGACATTTCATTTCAATCTCGAGGTCTTCACACTAAACCTTTTTTTTTAGAAATATAGTACAAACACATATATTTATGTACACGCAAGCACACTCACCTCTGTAAATGCGCATGCACTCGCTACCCCTATAAGCATCACCAAAAGACCGCGCCGGTAGATCTTCAGATTGATGAAGTCGTCACATACGCCTCATGGTTAGCAGTCACGGCACATCACTAAAATAGCGTTGATAACCCTGAATAAATTCACAAAATATTCAAGCACCCGTATCGAGTCTAGAACTTGAACCCAGGTGTACTGATTCCATTACAAAGAACCTAACCATCTAACCTAGATTAGTTCGGACCCTAATCCTCCTTGATCTTTAGTACGAGGACAAATGTTACACTCACTTGTAACCAAAGTTGGTCAAAAATGGTAAGTTATTCAAAGAGGAAAGTACCTGAGTGGACACTAACTAGTGCGGTTCCACCGGTACCTGCATAGCTGAAATGGCTGTCCAGACCAATCGTTCTGTCAACTAGCACCCAGATCCAGTACGATTCTAACGCGTGCATGTGCTTAATGAAAACAAAATATAGTGCTTCCGTAGATCTTTGCGAGTAATTAAGCATCCGCCAGCTGAAATTGGCCTAAGAGTGCATCCAACATGGGGGTGATGCTCCACTAACTTTTCCTAAATAATTCGAACATCGTACTTCCCTTGGCGCACGCTGGCGCAACTTCAGCTAAAAGGATGCAAGACCACGAAAGTGCTTTTTTGAGTTCGACCCGATGTGAGCTCGAGTGAACAGTAATTTTTTTAAAAAAAAACTGAATTTCCTTTTAGCAAACATTGACAAATGTTTTCATTAGTTGTAAAGTTTGATTATGAAAATATTTGTGGAAGTCATGGCAAAAGAAAAAAAATTGATGCTTCAAAATATTTTTGAAAATGACATTTTTGAAGCATCGCTTTTGTTTTGTTTTTTGCCACGTTTTTCACGAATATTATTTCGTGATGAAACTTTTCAAGCAATGAAAACATTTGTTAATTTTTTATACAAACAAGATTTTTTTGATTTTTTGATTTTATTGTTAACCCGAGCTCACATGAGCTCGAGCTCAGTTTAACCTCGTCCACGACCGCTCATGTTTTTATTCTCTGCCATTGGCTTGCAGGCCACTCACATTTACTCCATTAGTTTCAGCCGAAAATGCAGATAATGGTCGGTGGTGCACGTATCATAGACATGACTGTGTATCTATGAGATTCCTTCCACATTGGATTTTTTCTGTGCATGGATTTGACGATAAGCCTTCCAGAGCTGGAGGCAGCAGCGGTTAGCGCGGCGGCTCTTGTGGCAACGAGTCAACGACGATGATGACAAGCCAGTTTGGAACGTAGGGTGGGCTTCGGTGAAGTACTGAAGACGACGTGGTTGGTAGCTTTGGTGACCAAGCATCCCAATATTTTGGGTTTGAGCTCGTAGAAGATAAGGCCTTTGGAGAGTTTTAACCTGGTGCCTTCTTTTTTATTTACTCTCATATTAACTTTGACTGAAATCAAATTATATAAAGTTTGATCAAGTTTGTAAAAAGAATATGAACATTTACAGTAACAAATTATATGGTGTGAAAATATATGCAATGATGCATTCAGTGGGAGTAAAATGAACAGGACCATCACTTTACATTCAATGGGACTAAAATGCACATAACCATCACTTTAGTGTCACAACTCTCAGAAAACCACCATTTTACAAAACGTGACACTTTTCACCACACTGAAAATTTGACAGTGGTAAAAATCAATGCACCAAAAAATGATCGCTTTGACGTGACCGATCGCGCGCGGGCCGATAGCGCTGTCGGCGTGCCCCTAACGGCCGTTATCGGTCGTCTTTTTCTTTTGCGCTCGAGACGAAGCTGCTGGGTCAGGCTGATGCGTGAGGGAGGAGTAGTTTACTGGGTTGGGCGCGTTTGGGCTGCTGGGTTAATCCGATCCGTGAGGGAGGGGTAGTTTATCTGGCCTGGTGCGTTTGGTCTGCTGGGTCGGGCTCTGCTCGTTGAATTATTCTTCAAAAAATAACAAAAACTAAGTGATAGTTCGATCGATTGACTACCTGTTTGGTTTCTCCAAAAAAAAAAACCAGTCTCCACACGCACACTGCATTCATTTACCCCCTCTTGCATAGATAACCACCAGTTCACAGCCTCTCCATCGCTCCTCTCCATCCAACTTCCTCCTTGAACTCACAGAAACCAAAGAAAACCTCCATTGCGCCATGGCGTTTGGTATCGGATGGGACTAGGCGCTGCAAGAGATCTTCGACAGCGACAACACCAAGCTCTCCTACGTGCGCGAGGTGATTACCTGGTGCGCCAGCGTTGCAATCCTCAAGAATCGTGCGCATGCGGTAAGGGCGGCCGCCAACCATGAGGAGTACTCCCGATTGCCAGACCTCCACCGCGCACTGATCGATAACCTGGTCTGGGCGATGGGGGAGGCCAGGGATTTCCCGAATCCATACCAGAGGGCACACTGGTACATGTACTAGAACTGCGACCAACTTTACGTGGACTACGAGCTCGATAGGGTGGTGCTAGTGTCGCCCCTTGCTCCTCTGATGGAGATGGAGCCACTCCAGATGGATCAACAGGTGCAGGTGAAGGCGCTCCAGATGGAGTAGCAGCAGATGGAGGTGAAGAGAGGCAAAGCAGAAGGAGGAAGAAGAAGAAGCAGCTCCACATCATGGGTCCAGTTTGCCGATCTCTCCGTCTTCTGAAGCCGTAACAAGAGTGAGTCTGATGCAGCACTGAGGTCTTTGTTAATTTTTGCAGCAAGATCTGAACCAATATATGGGTTCAGTTAGTTTCTGAACTTAGTAGTGTGCTTGCGTCTGAAGAACTTGAACTATGTGTGCTTTCTATCTGAAGTCATCTATCAATGGTATCCTATCTATCTATCTATGCTTGCATCTGAAAGCATGTGCTCATATTATCTAAAATGTTTGTACTCACACTATCTGAATATTACTGCTCACACTATCTGGATATTGCATCTCATAGTATTTGAATCTTTGTGCTCACATTATCTGAATGATATTGTTCATATTGTCTGAATATTGGTGATCATATTATCCATTATACATGTCAAACCATGGTGCTCTAGGTTTCAATGCAAAGAACTACAGTTGTGTTGTAGGTGTCAAAGCAAAGATAAAATGTCATAAAATCTAAGTTTGGAACTTTTTTCGGTCAACTTACTATGGAACTATAGGTGTGCTCTAGGTGTCAATGCAAATATAAAATGTTAGTATAGTTGGATTGAAGAAAGTCTGAACATTGCAAGTCTGAATATTGTGAGTTCTATCCTAGTTTGGGACACTTGCTGCCTTTAATCAACACAATTTGAACATTAAATTGAGCACACCTAATGACACTTCACATCAGTCAAATCACTTAAACCCGTGTACACTCACTCACTCCTTTTGTGGTCAACTTGTCCACTGCATCACTCAATCCAAAATTAACTCATGTACCCACTCACAACACCCTGTAAATTTCAGTAGTGGCATTTAGTGTCAGTTTCATTCAGTACACAGGAATAATTCAACCACATCTATCAATAAGTGAAGTAACTAACTCTAGAATAATTAAAAAAATCCAAAACATAAAATTCAGTAAAATAGGATATGTAAATTCGGCGACAATAGTAAAGATTCAGTTAACTGAATCTTGTTGTGCACTGAGAACTGATTCAGTTAACTACATTCATTCAGTTAACTGCATTCATTCACTTAACTAAATCATGTTGTGAACTGATTTAGCTAACTGCATTCATTCACTTAACTAAATCATGTTGTGAACTGATTCAGTTAACTGCATGCATTCAGCTAACAACTAGGTTGAGTGACAGACAACAATGATCCAGTTAACCAATCACAAACAACAAGATTCAATTAACTAGTTTCAATTAACACCTAGGTACACTGCCAGACAATAATGATTCAGTTAACAACTAGGTGGAGTGACAACAAAGATTCAACAGACTAGGTTCAGTTAACAACTTTCTTCAGTCAGAACTCACAAACAACAAGACTGAGTTAACTACATAAGTTCACAACATGATTCAGTTAACAACAAAATTTGCTAGAATTCCAGCGAACCCTTGTTTCCAAATATGAAACCCTGGAATTCCACCAAAGCAATTTGCTATAGAGAGAGGGAGGAGAGGGAGGCAACTCACCTAGTGCTGGACTAGCAACATTTGACAGTAGCTCAATGAATTTTGCGCCAAATGTGGTGACGATGAAATATTCTTTGATGGATGAATATGTTGTGGCCGCCCAGTCTTCCTCCTAGCCACGGTTGCCCCCTGATACATCTCCAACATATCTATTATTTTTGATAGTTTCATGCTATTATAATATCAATATTATATAGTTTAGAGCATATTTTATATAATTTTTGGGAACTAACCTATTAATCTACTGCCAAGTGTCAGTTTCTATTTTTTTGCCTATTTTTTGTTTCGCAGGAAACCAATGCCAAACGAAGTCCAATTGAAGCAAAAATTTACGATAATTTTTTCTGGACCAGAAGGGACCTCTGGAGCATCAGAGGGAGACCTGAAGCCACACGGGAGGGACACAAGCCCAGGTGGCGCATGAGGATGTCCTGGACTAGGGGGTACTGGCCCGAAGTGGTTGGTTCGTATGGGCCAAACTATGGGCCCGTTAACCACCGCTTGAAGGACTTCGGAAGTGTCAAGACCTGCCTGTGTGACGTAAGGAAAACTCCAAAGACTTGGTGTGCACCCCAAGGATGGCTCTGTGTTCGGCATTATCTCCACCGACCTAAAGCGTGTAACCTAGATCCCCTGGGTACCTATATAATCCCAGGGGTTTGGTTCATAGGAGGACAACTATTCACCTTAGGGTTTAGAGCTTACACAACGATCTTGAGGTAGATCATCAACCTGTACTCAATACACCATCATCAATACAATCAAAGTAGGACATAGGCTTTTACCTCTTTAAGAGGGCCTGAACCTGGGTAAACATCGTGTCCTTACTCTCCTTTTTGCCATTGTTCTTAGATCCACAACTCAGGCCCCCCTACCCGAGATCTGCAGGATTTAGCAACGACATTGGTGGCCCATGCAGGTTTCACTGTGTGGTCGATCGGGATCAATGCTCGTCTTCAGATCAACAACAACATCAGTTGTGGTGACATCTTCATCCCTAGTGAGCATTTTGCGTTTGGAAGCATGGTTCTTCATGCTAACTCCACCGGTCGCCTTTGCTGAATTGAGAGCTTCCCCCTGACCAGGTGGTCATGTTCGGCGGCTTGGAGTACACCGTCGTTGCCCGCGACAATCTCGCTCTCTCTAGCTGGGCTCCGGATCGGTTGGAAGACTCTTTGGGCGCGGTAACCTCGGAACCAACTCCCAACCTTGATCCCTCGCTCGACAACACGGAGGGTCCAGCCTCCAGCGCGGACCCATCCCCTCCAGTGATGGACCATGACCCTGAAACTGATCCCGCTGCTAAACCCGATCTGGATGTGGATCAGGCATCTGCCCCGTCCCTAGGCTCGGATCATATCCCCTCTTCGATTCTGGAATAAGAACTCAATCTCGCATCGGACCCAGCCTTGAGCTTGAGTCCAATCACCCCCATAGGGGGCTCCTACTTGTAACTGCGTTGGGATTTTCCCCGAANAGGAGAGGAGATGCAGCACAGTAGAGATAA
>CBMN010050144.1:0-10576 GCA_000582825.1 Hordeum pubiflorum
GAAGCATAGCAATCTTATTGTGTCTGTGGTTGATGGAAGCTTTGGTATGAAAAAAAAATGTGTTCTCATCACCAAATTTGACTCCTTTAATTTTCCCTCTTTGCTTCCAATAGATTTTCTAGTTCTTAAGCACAGTCAAGAGGTATTCTTTTAAAATTGTTCTACAATTCCCTTCAAAAGTACTTAGGTTTCTGTATTCTTCAATAAGATCCCATAGGAAAATGCAGGCATTCAACTCCTCAATAATTTTTTTGTGACAAGACAGGCTCTTAGACCATAATTTGAGAGCTCTCCTCAAGTTTTTGAATTTGGCATTAATAAGCTTAGCAGAGTCATTGTGTCCAACTGGGATGGCCCAAGCATTTTTTACTACATCCATAAACTCACTGTGATGCAAATCTGAAGACTTGAGATCTTGGGATAGCAGTACCAATCTTAATCATGCATGGTAGGTGATCTGAAATAGGTTTAGCCAGTGGCAAAGCAGTAGAATCTGGATAGGAAGTTAACCATGCAGCTGATGTAAAAAACCAGTCCAATTTTTCCAAGAGAGGATTTTCCTGCATGTTGCTCCAGCTGTATTTTCTACCTTTGAGTGGTAATTCAACCAGTCCCAGGTGACTAATTGCCTCATTAAAAAGGAGCATTTGGTTAACATCTCCACCTCCTTTGTTCCTATCCTCTAGAGATCTGATGAAATTAAAATCTCCCATAATAATCCAGTTTTCTTCATCACGCATCTGAATATTAGTAAACCAATCCAAAAATTCTGCTTTGAGCTGTTGATCACAAGGTCCATATATGTTTGTTAAAAAACAGTTGTTGGAAGACATCTTACATGTAAACTGGATTATTATAGAGAACCTGTTTTGAAAAACCATTTCCCCATCAAAGAAAGCATTATTCCAGGCTGTGAGTATCCCTCTAGAAGCTCCCACTGATGAACTTATCTTGATGGTAACAGGACAAACGAGAGACACGATGTTTACCTAGGTTCTGGCTCTCTCAAAGAGGTAAAACCCTACTTCATGTTCTTGTTGTATTTTGTGTTGGATTACAAAGTACATGATGATCTACCTCGAGATCGTATGTATGAATCAAACTTAACCTAACCCTACAGACCAAACCCCACAACTTATATAGGACCGGGGATACCTAGGGTTACCAGATGGTCAATTACATTTAGGGATAAACTTGCCGATGATTTGAACATGTCTTGAAGTGTGCTCCAAGTCTTCGGAGGATTGCATCCTTAGTACGTCGGGGACCACAATAAACATGGCCCATTCTTCGGTTGTCTGGGGGTCCTCGGCCCGACCCATGACAGGTAGGCCAATGTTGCTAGCACCCCCTAGTCCAGGACACCGTCAACAATCCCATTATGTTGAGAAGATTTTGAGTCGTTATGGATATTCTAACAGTAAAAATTTCTCCAACACCATATGATCCTAGTGTGTGCATTCGAAAGTTTGAAGGCAGAACTAAAGATCAATTGAGATACTCTCAAGTCATTGGTTTACTCATGTACCTAGAGAGTGCAACGAGGCCCGACATCACATTTGCTGTGAGCAAACTGAGCCAGTTTGTTTCCAATACGGGTGATGCACATTGGCATACTATTGAAAGAGTTATGTGCTATCTAAAAGGTATTGTGAATTATGGACTTCACTATACCAGATACCCATCGGTCTTGAAGGGTATAGTGATGCGAATCGGATCTATAATGCTGATGAGATGAAGGCGACAACTGGATATGTGTTTACACTTGGAGGTGGCGCTGTTTCCTGGAAGTCTTGCAAGAAAATGATCTTAACGAGAACGACAATGGCAGCTGAACTAACAACCTTAGACACAACTGGTGTGGAAGTAGAATGACTTCAAGATCTTTTGATGGACTCGCCAGTGCTTGAAAAACAAGTTCTGGCTATCCTTATGAACTGTGATAACCAGACAATCATTGTCAACGTAAAGAGTTCAAAGGACAACATGTAGTCCACAAATCACATAAGAATGAGATTAAAAGCTCTCAGACGTTTTAGAAACTCCCAAGTGATAGCGTTGGATTATATCCAATCGGCTAAGAATCTGGCAGATCCCTTTNNTAAAGGGCTATCGCGTGTTGTGATAGAAAATGCATCGAGGGAGTTGGGTATGAAACCCACATGAGTTCTCATGGTGGTAACCTAACCTATGTGATAGGAGATCCCGTGAACTAGGACATGTGAAACAGGTTAGTGGTTAACTAAGGAGAGTAACTTTGCTAACCCACTCCGTTGGAGATGCATTACTCTCAGAAACTGTATGGCAAGTTGACTTTGGTCTTAATATGTTCCAAAGCTTGTATAAGCAAGATGCTATCCTACAAAGCGGTATTCAGAGGAACATACCTATATGAGCCCGATTGCTGGTCACAGTCTATGAGATCGGGGTGATCTCTAGCAAGTTCATGAATAGGCCAGGAGTGTGAGTATTATGCTCGACCCGAGGGGTCAGCCTTCGACAGCCTAGTACTGGTAAGACATTTGGTGAAACCCCGTTACGTGAGCCTGACAAATCAAGACATAGTCAGTTATTCAGCTGGGAAGGAGTGTAGCTACTTGCTCTAGGTGGATGTTCAACCTTAACAGGTCTCCACTGGAAATACTGGTATATCAAAGCCATGTTTGAAACAGAGGACAACACAATGGGCCTTCAAGATCTGATGGGGGATTGTTGAAATATGGGGTGGGCTTTAGGCCCATCCAACAATTTTAGAAAAATCTTCAAGGGCCCATGTAGGTGTGATGACAATGAAAGTGGTAGAAGTTTAGTACCACCCCGGATTTAAAGAAAGACTTGGATCTCTTTATAAGGGTTCTTTTTCCACATGAAGTGGGCGCTCCTCCTCCGTTGCTCGCCACGCCATGCCACGTCTCGTGTCGTGACTCAGCCGAGCCGAGCTCAGACCGATGTCACTCATGCGCTTGCACTTAATTTTTGCTGATCAGGAATAGAGAGTCCTTAACAGACGAGCCACGATCAGATACGTCAGATCGTGGGATGTTGCCGACTCAGACGTGGGTCCAGCCCACGTCTCTCCACCCGGCCATGCTTACATAGATGAGGCGTCGGCCAACCCTAGCCGCCGCGAAGAACAGATCTCATCTGCTCTGCCTCCACTCGCACCACCCACTGTCGTTCCTTTTGCTGCCACCGCCGGCGGCAATCCCATCCCATTCTCCGCGTGCAAGGTTGGCAGGAGAGCAGGCCTCTGAAACCCCTCCCCTTGAGATCCTTTATCGGAGAGGGACGATTAGGTTTCTAGCGAGCATCTCCTACGCGACTACTCCTTGCCATTCGTCTTCGTTCACTGCATCGTCTGCGTTCGCATCGCTTTCGTCACTGCGATGGCCACCAAAGCCGAGCGACTTGCTACCGAGAAGGTCGCTGCTCACAAGAAGACCGCTGAGGACGGCACCGCGGCGGCCGCCGCGGCTTCGTCATGGCATACTTGAGGGTATAACTCGCTTATCCCGCTTCTGTTTATTTCCATGTTAGCGTACTAGCTTTATGTATAGATGTGTCTACTGCTTGCGTAGTAGTACGTGCTTATGTGATCGAATATTAGTATATGTTTAGTACTGTCAATGCCATGTTCACGATTATTTTCTGATTTAAATTAATCAAAAAATTGCTAATATACTCAACACTTGTTGCGTGGAAAGTTTTATAAAAACTCTTTTCTCTCTAACTAAAGTTGCATGCTATTTTCCTTGAAAGAAAGACACATTAAATAGAAGAAAGTTGCTCCGTTAACTGACGGAGAGCCGGGGGGAAAACCAAATTTGGATGCTTTTTTGCACGTTTAGAATGAAACTACGTGCTAGTGTGGTTATTGATTCGATGGCTCCCTAGAAATTGATATGGTTTACTGCCTCTACAAAAATGTAAAAGGTTTTGCAGCCCTTTTTTTTTTGCGGAAAAGGAACTTTTATTAATTAAACAAGATGATTACATTCAGACTTGACTATATAAGCTATCCCATGAGGGAAAAACATTCAGATGTTTTTGCAGCTCAATTTAAACAGCCAAACGCCTTTTACTTTAATACAGAAGGAGTACTTCTCAAGTGACCAATATGTACGTACGCGAGAAGTGATTGGTAAGCCTACTGCTCCCGGTGCTGGCAATATCCAAATGCACGGATTATGTGCTGGCTTATACTCTCTTTTTTTCTCGCGAAGAGAAATTCTCACTGTCTCTCGTTCTGAGACTAGCATAATAATAACTAACAATTCGTTATAACTTTTTCTGTTCAAAGGAGGAAAAGATAAAGTTTGCAAGACATGAAAATTTCTGCCAGGTTTTCTGAAAAAACCTGGCTTTCGGACGGGCCCAAGTGGCGGACAATATTGGGCGATTTGTAATACGCTGTTGGTCTTTTAAGGGTTTTTTTTTCAGGTTTTATGAAAAATTCTATCATCTTTGTGCATAAAACCTATTTTTTGTCTGGAATGAAAAGGCAATGATTTTATCGGTTCCTCGAAAAAAAAATCAATCTAGTATTGCAACTCAGTCGAACTGTCAACTGTACAGGAAGTACTACTATATATCTATACCTAATATTAAAGGGAGGATTGTTTCACCACTTTTTTTCGTCCAATCAAGCTTTTCGTACGTCCTTTTTTCTGTTCCGTTTGGTACGTCCTTTTAGAAAATGTTTATGTTTCGTAAATAATAAAAAAAGTGTGCTTAAGGAGACTCGAACCGTGGTGGGCAAGAAGCGAACAGCGGAGGTACCAGCTCTCTTAAGCATCACCTTTGCATAAAATTTGAAACTTGGCCGTATTATTGTTGAACCGGTAGTCCACATAAAGGAAATTTCATTGGTCAAGCCCAGCGACTTGGTCCACATAAAGAAATTTCGTGGGTCAAAGCCCATGAAAAGCAGCGATTTGTTTTTGCTTTCTTTGAGGTTCGAACTCACAACATACACAGTAGGTAGCAAAGAGCACAACCAACCAACTCACATGGCTTCTGTGTCTCAAAAAAACCAAGCTTCTCCTTTTATTAGAAACATGATCGGGAAATCCAATTTGGCTCTTGGGAGCATATGCGCCTGCCCATCAAAAATATTTTTTGTAAATCTCAAAAAAATTGAAAAAAAAAATTAGATGTGTTCTTCGTCACACCCAAATGCTACCTGCAATTTTTTAGCGAAAAAGTTTAAGCATTTTGAGCTATGTGAAAAAACAAATCAAACGTCAAATGTTACCTACCAATGTTACACTTAATTTTGATTTTTTTCACCGACGAAGTACCGGTATCCCGTTTCGCATGAAAATTGTCAAGCACGCTTGTTAGACTAAGATGAATATCCACATAAAAATCAGATTTTTATAAATTTATTTACTATTTATTTTGAATTTACTATTCATCAGGGAGCAACCAAAACAGCCCTCCCGACATGATCCACTATCAAATAGAATAGTACCACCTCACTCTTTTAGTTAAAATCTCATTGGTTTATAGACGGGTGCAAGTTGTCGTAGAATCGAACCAGCTGCGTGAAGAATTAACAAACCGAGGGATGAGGTGTTGACCCAACATACCCTAATAAAATGAAGAAATTAAAACATCAAATAATCAGTTGGTGTGTGGCTGCATGTGACAAATAAGAAAGGGAATGGCTAATTAAGCCAAGCATGCTCGTGACTTGTGTTGGAGCGGCTAATTAAGTCGACCATGCGGCATGGCCAAACAAAGAGGCACATGCATTAATTAAGAAGATCTAAGCCTAGAAAGGAAGAGAAGATGCCCTCCTCCAGCAGCCCTTCCTACTGGAAGGCGGCGGAGATCGTCGGCAGCGCCGGGCGATGCGATGTTTTTTTTTTAAAGCCAGAGAAGAATACAAGCTTCTCTAAGAATCAAACTGGATGTGAAATCGCCTTGGTGTTCAACGAGCCATCCAGGAGTGTGCGAACCTCCATAGATGGCGCTCCTCTGTGTTTCGTCGGAGTTCCTCATCCTGTACATGGACAACCCTACTTCTGTATGATCAAAGGACGCCACACCGGCAGCTACGCGTTGGTCGAGGTTGTTAAGAGGCGTGGGGCGGCGCATCTTGAATCTCGGCCTTTTTCTCGAGTAGGTATTGGTGAGTTCCATCTGGAAGCCAAGGTGCTTCCGGACTTCAGGTATATGCACCAAAGCCTTCTCTATTTAAGGTAATATATGTGTCTTACGGTGATGCATGCATACATTGGACACATATTTTTAATTAATTAAACTCACAACATGAAACAACTACATATACTCATTCAACTTATCAAAAGATATATATCCAGCACAGCTGGTATGTCTAGATTAAGCAAATGCGAAAAAGAAATCTCAGTTGCACAACTCTTACTACAACATTGCTGCGCCACATCATTTATTATGCTTCTTTAAAAGAAAATAGGTGTTTCTTTGACCTAATTTCTACCTGTTGGTATTTGGTATGAAGTGAAGTAGGAGGAATAAATAATCTCTATCTCTATCAATTCTCTACCTGCTCAGACCCTAATACCACGCACTAGCTCCAGGAGATCGAGAGCATCATCACGGTTACATGGAGGATCCAGGAGATGACCGAAGGGAGAGAGAGAGATTTATTACCCCACTAATTATTGCAATGCACGTCCGTTTTTACTAGATATTTATGCACTCGTGCACATACAACACCTTTGCTATAAAAGTAAAGACTAATTCAGTTAGATTTTGGTTTTTGCATAAAGAAAAGAGACACCAACCGATGCTAATAGTATACATGTATTACACCATGGGTCGGAACCAAGCTGCCTCTTGTGAAAATATGAGCTGGACTGGGACGCCTTGAGTCATTAGAGGTGTGATTGTTATTTTCCCGTTGCAACGTACGGGCATGTTTGCTAGTAGTACTTATGGGAGACACCAGTACTAATTTTTCTAGATACTGTAATATATTAAGGCGGTCGCCCAGCGTCCGTTGATTAGCTGATGCGAACTTTTCAACAGTGTGTTGTCACTGGTTCTAGTTTAGCCAGGCAGCCAGCTAATATAGTAGCACTGCCTATATGATATGTACATCAGTCTATATATTTACCATAACGGAATATTGAATTTTTCATACGGATGAACGTGCGATTTTCTGTACACTATTGCCCTGTTCTTGATCCTTGACGCTAGGGTTGGATGTGACTGATCTGTAGAATTTGCTTTGGAACTACTATCGATTGTCAAACAGAAGGTTTTGTGAAGGTTGAAGAAGCCATACCGAGAATAATTGGCAGCGACGCGTGTGCCTTCTTACGTGGAGCCGGGACAGCGACAGGAACACAAGAAACGGCCAGACATGCAGAATTGGACGGACAGACGTGGGCGTCGACTCGCGCAAGACTATCCGCGTGCAGGATAAATTAAGGGTCTTTTAGGAAGAAAAACGCCGAACCAGATTTTATTAAAAAAATGAAAGTGTCGTTGCGTCACACACATGAAGATGCATCATGCATACAATCAAATTACCAATGCATAACACGTCCACACCAACACCTCCATGAAAGAGAACGACAACACTGTCGGCTCTCTTTTTTTTTGCGAGATTTTTTTTCCGAACTGGCCAGCAATGCTGGTTTTTTCATTCAATTAGCAGAGAGAGCGACAGAGAGTTTGATCAAGCGATCGGTGGATCACAGAAATTGGGGCACAAAAACAAAAACGGAGAATATTCTCACGACACGTTCCTGAAAGGGTGCTCGATGCAGGATGCCCCCGCGATACGCCATTGCTCCATGTCGTTACGGCATGCCCTGATGATGTTGTCAATGCGTGGAAGATGACCCCGAAACGCGGAGGCGTTCCTTTCCATTCAAATCCGCCAGGAGACGAGGGCGATCATGGATTTGATCCCCTTCCGGTTGGCTGGTTCCGCTGCAGCGATGATCCGTTGCACGTTGCCGGCGGTGAAGACGCCGGCGTGCCATGTGTCCGGATGGAGGGCGGAGCAGCCAGACCAGGAAGCTGCCATGCTCCAAACCTGCCGCGTCGTTGGGCAGTCCCAGAATAGATGCATCGAGCTCTCGAGGCTGCGCATGCAAAGGGGGCAGAAGTAGCCATTGGGCCACCCTCGCCGTTGCAGCCGGTCGTTGCACCACAGCCGGTTGCGGTGGATCAGCTAGAGGAACATCTTGTGCTTGCCCGGCGCCCAAGCCTTCCAGATGTTTGCCTTGAAGCAGCCAGTGGGCGACTTGATTTGTGCTTTGTATGCCGATCCCGTGGTGTAGCAGCCGGAGCCTGAGAGGCTCCAGGAGATGTTGTTGCTGACAGCTGAATGACCTGCTGCGCATTGCCAGGCGCGTCGTCGTGCCGTAGGTCGAGCACCCATCTATCCCCCTGCAGTGCCGCCCTTACAATTCTATGTTTTCTCGAGGAGCGTGCGAAGAGCGTGGGGTAGGCTTGGCACTTGGGCTGGCCTCCGAGCCAGGAGTAGTGCCAGAAAGTGGTCGTGTCGCCATTGTCGATGGTCACCGTTGTCGAGGCCGCGAACAGCGCTCGGTCTCCGTCGTCGCAGGGCACGCCCGTACCCACCCAAGGCCGGGAGGGCTGCATCCAGGCCAGCCAGAGCCACCGCAGCCGGAGTGCCCGCGCGATGCGAGACAGATCGTGGACGCCTAGGCCGCCATTGATCTTCGGCTTTGTGACGTCCTTCCATGCAACCTTGCATTTCCCTCCCGAAACCTCCTCGTCGTGCGCCCATAGGAACCGCCGGCACGCCTTGTCGATGTCTTTGAAAAAATTCTTGGGCACTCTCAAGACCGTGAGCGAGAACGTGGACATTACCGAGACCACGCATCGGACGAGCACGCGCCGCCCAGCCAACGGCAGGAGCTTGCCCTTCCATCCAGCAAGGCGAGCACGGATCCTGTCTAGGATGAACTGTAGATGGACTAGCCTAGTTCCACCAATCATGACGGGCAGACCTAGGTACTTGACGGGGAAGGACGCCGTTTGACCACCGAAGTTGAGGAGGATGTCGGCCATGTCGATGCCGTCAGAGCGGATGGGCACCGCCGAGGACTTGGGCATGCGGACCTGCAGCCCCGTCGCATCCCCAAAGAGCTTCAGGAGCTCCAGCACAGCGTCGATCTCCCGCCGCGCCGGGTTTGCTAAGATGATCGCGTCATCGGCGTACAGGCTCACCCGCATCCGGGCCGCCCCACCCGGCAGAGGCTGTAGGATCCCCTCCCTCGTCGCCTGCTCGAGTAGCCGGTGCAGCGGGTCAATGGCGATGATGAAGAGCAGGGGGGAGAGGGGGTCACCCTGCCTCAAGCTGCGCAGATGGATAATGTCGCCATCGGGTATCCCGTTGAGCGAACAAGTCGAGGAGGAGGTAGAAAGTAGGGCGGCGATCCAGTCTCCATCGCGCGCTAAACCCCAGTCTCTGCAGCAGCTCAAGAAGGTACTCCCAGGACACACTGTCGAATGCCTTGGAGATGTCTAGCTTAAGCAGAAGAGCAGGAGTTTTGCTACGGTGGAGGGCGCAAACAGAATTCTGGACATACATGAAACTTTCATGTATGCACTTGGTCTTCTGAAAAGCAGTTTGCGCTGGCGAGATGATTTTGTCAATCATAGTGGCCAGCCACATCGAGAGCACTTTGGCGATCAGTTTTGCAATCGAGTGGATCAAGCTTATGGGTCGGAAATCGCCCACGGTCGTGGCCCCGTCCTTCTTCGGGAGCAGGACGATCGTCGCGCTGTTGAGCTCATTGAAGTTCCCTATGGCAAGCCTGAAGAAATGATCAAAAACAACCATGACATCCGTTTTGATCGTGCCTCAATAGGCGCGGAAGAACGTGCCGAAGAAGCCGTCCGCTGCAATTTGCTCTTCGTCCTGATAATGGGGTAGTGGTGCTCGACAGGTCTGGCCCATGCACGCACCACCGTTTCCTGGAAGTGCGGAAATGAGGCTAGAAGGCCTCGAAATGGAAGCGTGCCCTACTGCGGGGCGCCACCGTGCTCGCTAGAACCAGCGGGCAGTGATCCGAGCATGCAGTAGCTGTGTCCATGAGCATGAAGGAGGAGAACATGGAGTCCCACTCATGGTTACAGAAAACTTTGTCGATGCTCACTAAGGTTGGGTCTTGGCGCCCGTTGGACCATGTAAATCTTCTGTTTTTGCACTTAATCTCCCGCAGCCCAGCTCTGTCAATGGCAGCTCTAAACATGGCCATCATGCGCCTATTCAGGTTCATGTTGCTTTTGTCTCTTGCCTCGTAGATGATGTTGATCACCCAGGGCTCGGCAGACGGCGGAGCCGTGTTAGACAGCTCGGAGAGGAAGTCGTGCTTACGTGCGTCGTCGACGGGGCCGTAAACAGAGGTAAGTCAAAAGGAGGAGCTGTCAGCAACCAGGGTCACTCTAGCGTGATGGAGAAGAGCCCTATGGCGTGCGTGCTGATGTCCGCACAGGTTTTGTCCTAAAGGATGGTAATGCCACCCCTGGTGAAAGGATGTGGATGTCGCCTAGAGGGGGGGTGAATAGGCGCTTTANNNTAATTACGGTTTAGGCTTGAACAAAT
>CBMN010050148.1:0-18532 GCA_000582825.1 Hordeum pubiflorum
AAAGTCCCCATACGAATGATCACAACACTTATACTATATGCCGCCCCTCGAATTTCAGTTGGTGGGTTTGTGGGTTTGCATGAGGTCAAAACATTTCTCTGAATATCTCACCATGCATGACCTATATATATTAACTTAGACCGAAAGGTTCCACCTAGTAGGTCAAACCCCTCTTATAATTGGTAAAAGTGATGGACCACTAGGGTCCCATAGATGGATGTGTCATTGATAACCACTTGACGGAGCCATCGAGGGCCACCAACATCTATGTGTCCCAAACATATGTTTGGGGTGTTTTAATGTCCAAATGCCCAATGCACGACTCTGACTTGGTGTCTAGTTCGCAAACGGGAATGTCCCCAACGTGAAATATATCTACGTACGTAAGTATAGTATGCATCCTCCCACCTCCCACCTCCCTCAGGTCTAGTCTAGTGTGAGAGATTCCTGTGTATGCACGCACTTAAAATTTGGCGTATACCGTAACACAAACCAAGATGAATCCACCTTGGTGAAATCCCTCTTACTAGCGGTCAAAGTGACAGACAACATGGGCGGACGAATGAGTGCGTCATTGATAACGCGCGAGGGATTGTCCAAGGGATGACCACTACCACATGCATGTGTCCCAAACGTTTGTATGATACTGTTGTGTTTTGTTTTAAATATCCAATGTGCAATTTTGATATTTTTTTGTTGGAGCGGCCTCACAACACGGAAAATACCGCATGGAGGCCCGTGACAACAAGTGTGCCGGAAGCCCCCCCTGCGCCCCCGACCGCCACGCAATAAGACCTCCACTTCCAGGTGCATGCGTCAAATTATTTATGCAGTGAACATGGGACGTATGAGTTCGTGTTAAGATTAGAAAAATTTCATAGATCGTTCAACATGTCTATACATTAAATAATGGCAACAAATCTCAAACATCCTGGAGTCATGGAAAAAATTGAAATTCTTGGTTATTAAACAGCTAGGCTGCAAACATCAAAAATATTTGTTTTAAAATTCAAGTAAATAAAAAACTCAGCTGAAATTCATGAAAATTTGCATATTGTTTCATGATATATGACAACAATATGATGTGATCTTTTTTGGCTAAATTCAAGACAAGTTTTGACATACTCTTGTCACAAACGTGAGATTATCAAAGGTTGATACACATAGTTGTCACATTATCATTTCAAATGATTAAATTACCAAAACCGTGAGTGTTAGCCTAACAAAATATTATGCATGTCGTAACATCGGACCTGAGTTTATGGGAGGCATGCGAGCAGTCCGCTACTCAGGCTAACGGGGAGGCGTGCGAGCAGTACGCCGCTTAGGCTAACCGGGAGGCGTGCGGGAAGGTGTATGAATTGACGGGACGCGTGCGAGCAGTCCACTGCGTAGGCTCACAAGGAGACGTGCGAGCAGGGGAATGAAAGGATGGGTGGCATCCGAGAAGTCCGGTGCGAGGGCTCACCTTTTACGCCACCCGCCTAGCCCCCAACCACACCATAGCTGCTGCTTATATGAGGAGGCCGCACTCCCCACTCTCTATACAGACTGCCTGCATCCTCGCCACCATTTCCAGTCGTCAACGCTCTCAAAAGTGTATCAAATGGCAATGAACAATTACACCATGGGAGGGAGTGGCGACGCGGGGTTTGAAGCTGGGGCCGACGAAGCACCTAAGCATCTCTTGATGATGGGCGACGAGATTACCCTCGGTGCTGATGAGGGCTCGTGTGGAGAAAAGCACGGCCCATACATTGTAGCCGCCATCATGCCTCCCCAGCCAGAGGCGATGGTGGACAGAGACTACTACGATGTCTCTGATGACGACTCTAGCGATGACGACTCCGACGACTCGGACGACGAAGGGGAACCGGTTCGACCCCTATTTTGGTAAATATATCCTAGGGTATCTCTGATTAGTTTTGTTTCCTCCTTTTTGGAATGGAAATCCTGGGGTTTATCTTATTTCAATCCAGGAAATCAAAGTAAGTCTCAATAGATCCGTGTAGTGTACTTATTGATTGTTCGATANNNNAATGATGAGTGATGTGGATAAGTGAAATCTGTACAAATGATTAAACTAATAATCTCTCTAGGGTCATATTTATTTAATGTTTGATCTACAAGAATGGTCATTTTAGAAATAACTGTATAGGATTAGTGATTGTGTTAATAATCTGTAGCCAGATTTTCGAATCGATTCATGGCCTACATAGATGATTATGCATTAACCCCTCTGTAAATAAATATAAGAGCATTTCGAACAATACTTAATTTAGTGATGTAGGGAGTAGTATTTACTTGAAAGTTCCTAGTGTTTTTCAAAATTATGAGTTCATGCATTTATAGACATGAATTAATAATTTTGACGTACTACGTTGCGTGCACTCTCATTTTATGCAATTAATTCATCAATATCACATTTTTTATTATATGTATAGGTGCTACCTGACGATGTCTACAGCTATAAATATGGCCACAGGAGGTAGAACAAACAAAAGCTCAGGGAGCTCTATAAGGGACAACATAAGCATTGTATCAGGACCTGGAATGGGGGCTTCAGTTGGCCGTTTTGCAACCAAAGTCTTAACACCGCGTTTGCTAGTGTTCAGGCGCATATTCTCACATGGTGGTGCACGCGGCGTATGCGGAGTACCTGGAGAAAGTTTACGTTGTTCGTGGGTTCAATCATGATTGAGTTGCATATATATGTCCAGCATTACCCTAGCTATCTAGTTTGTGCGTCTTATATTTATGCTTGTGTATGTTTATTATGTGTTGATCTAGATGTTGGTGAGACTTTGTGTTATGTACTATGTAGGGCAATGTAAATGTAGTCTAGAGCTGCAATCAGTTTGGTTGATGGAATATTTATGCTTATCTTAGACTTCCCACATAATTTAATTACTACTACCAACCATTTGCCCACAACATGCACAACTACGTGTGTGTCTTGGTTATTTTTTTAACACTATGCATATTACTATACAAAATGCTAAAGTTAGCTTGAAACTTGTTAAACGTGGTAACAAATCCAGGTGTCACACGAAAATGGAAATGTGGACACCACCTACAAACGTGGTTATTTTCCCAAATTTATACTGTGCGCGATGACTAACATTGTGCCATGACGCGCGTGTCCTGATTGGCCAGAACGCATTACTGCCGATCGCATGTCTGAAACTGTAGGATTTACACAAATCTAACGGTTGTCCATACCTCTCACACCAGAGTGACATCTTCCACACATGGTTGTGTCTACTAAACCATCGCCTATGAAGCGCATTACAGAAAACCCTCAACACCCCCACGTTATAAAACCCTCACATCCTCCCCAGCCGCACTCTACTCGTCACCGCCAATCGCTGCGGCAACCAGTAAGCTTGATGCATTCTGCCTCTGGCGTCTTCCGCCAAACCCCATCGTATTTTGCAACAGCCGCTTGCCACCACCAATTTGCACGGGCTTTCTCAATGCTGCACATTGTTGACCCATCTCAGACCGATTGGGGAATCTGCGGTATTGTGGCTTCTCTCATGGAGAACCTGATAAATAATTTACTGAAATATTTGCTCATCTCTTATCCCAATCTGCCTGTCTCTGTCAATCACCCAGCCGAAATAGCGGCAAATTCATTTTTCTTCTAGTTGATTCGAAGGTTTTGAGTGTGTAGTTCAAGGACACATCAGGCCTTTGTGTCCACGGGTAGACAACCGATAAGATCCATCTCAGCGTACCAGATGACTTCATGAAGCGCACGGTATGTTCAATCTCACCCTACCACGGTTGTCCTGGCCTACTTTTCTGAAGATATAACATAGACTAAATATTGCTATATTTGGATAAAAGGTGACTATTAAAGCTAGGTTTAGGCAATGACTTTGGGTTAACTGTCCCTACCTCTTAGGGCGGCGTTGTATTGATATATATATAAGAAGGTTACACGTCTAATACCCTCCCTCAATCTCAACTGTGTTACGCAAGTTGAGATTGCGCCGACAATTCTAGAACAATGGTAACGGCAATGGTTGGTAAAGATGTCTGCAAGGTGATCTTTAGAGGAGATGAACTTGATCTGAAGTAACTTCTTTGCAACACGTTCTTTGACAAAATGAAAGTCAACTTCGATGTGTTTTGTTCGTGCATGAAATACCTGATTGGAAGAAAGGTATGTTGCACCAATGTTATCACACCAAAGAGCCGGTGGCTATTGTTGATGTACTCGCAACTCACGGAGTAGAGACTGTATCCAAATGATTTTTGCAGTCGCATTGGCTACAACCTTGTACTCTGCCTCTGTCTTGCTGCGAGATACCGTGGCTTGCTTGCGAGCACTCCAGGCGATCAAGTTAGGACCAAAAAATACTACGCATCCCCCCGTTGATCGCCGATCATCGGGATTGCCTTCCAAGTCTCCATCTAAAAAAGCTGAAAGAACACCAGAGGGAGCAGGTTGAAGATGTAATCGATAAGAGGTTGTCAGGCGAACATAACGAACAATACAGCAGAACGACGTTAATCTCTAGGTGCATGCAGGTACTGGCAAACATGATTAACCGCGAAGGCAATATCTGGTCTGGTGATAGTGAGATACTGCAGGCCACCAACAAGACTACGATACTCAGTAGCATCATCAGGAGATAGAGGATCACCATCAATAGCAGAAATCTTGTCAGTAGCATACATGGGTGTGGAGGAGGGGTCGCATTTGAACATACCAGCACGACGCAAGAGATCCAAGGAATACTTTTTCTGAGACAGATAGAGTCCATCAGAAGTGTGAGCAACCTCCAANCCCAGAAAATAATGAAGCTTGCCAAGGTCCTTTATAGAAAAGTTAGTACATAGAGCTGACAGAAGACGATCGGCAGCTGGCACGGAGGAACTGACAAGAATGATGTCATCAACATAAACCAAAAGATACATAGTGACATCTGAACGCTGGAAAAGAAACAGTGATGTATCTACCGTAGATGGAATAAAACCATGAACATGGAGAGCACTGGCAAGATGCGCATGCCAAGCACGAGGAGCCTGCTTCAGACCAATAGCGCTTTGTGCAAGCGACAAAGGTGATGAGGATGGTCTGGATCAATAAAACCTGGTGGCTGCTTCATGTAAACTTCCTCCTCTAACACACCATGAAGAAAGGCATTCTGGACATCCAACTGTCGAAGAGACCAACCACGAGTAACCACCAAGGATAGCAAGAGACGAATGGTAGTGGGCTTGACAACTGGGCTGAAAGTATCCTCATAATCATGACCATAGCATTGTTTGAAACCTTTTGCAACGAGGCGGGACTTGTAGCGCTCCATGGAGCCATCAGAATGCTTCTTCACTTTAAACACCCATTTAGAGTCAATGACATTAACACCCGGAGGAGGAGGTACCAAACGCCATGTTTTATTGTGAAGTAGAGCATGATACTCTTGGTCCATAGTAGTCCGCCAGTGTGGAATACACATAGCTGCATGACAATGACGTGGTTCAGAGGTTTGATCGGAGATAGCATGATCCATACAATCTGCAAACCAAGCAATTGTGACTTAAGTACGTTCCTTGGGACAGACTATGCCACTCCGACTGCGAGTATGAGGTCTCGCGAGTATGAGGTCTCGAGACCACAGGAGCTGGAGCAGGCGGTGAAGATGTTGCACAAACAGGAGGTGACGTGGTATGTGGGGGTGACGGTGTTGGCATCATGAGCGGCACTGAAATCGCTGGTGTAGATCGGCCAACGGATGATAATCGCGTGGACAGGCCAGCCAAGGGCAGACCACCAGGCGACAGAACCTCGAACAAAGGCGCCCCAGCTAGCGAAGTCAACCCAGCCGCGGGCGACCCAGCCGAGGACGAGCAAGCACGCGAAGATGCGCCATGCATGGGCGGCCCAACTGGCGTCTCAGTCCGCACGGGAGCGGGCGACTCAAGCCGCACGGACACGGCGTGGACGCATGTGACCCAGATGGTGGGGGCGTTGTGCACACGTTTGTCCCATCTGCATGGATAGGACTACGTGCATGCACATGCACGTTGCTTGCTTGGCTGTTTAAAGTGTCTGAATCATCGAGGAGCTCGAGGCGGGCACCACGACTAGTACCTGCACCATGGTTAGGCAACAAAATAGGCGTGCATGCAATATCTTCAAATAGGTCAGACGAAAAATTGGTGGGACGCACGGACTATGGAATGTCCGATGTTGTCGGAAGGTTGGAAAACAGAAATGAGTTCTTGTCGAAGATAACATCTCGAGAGATGTAGAATCTATTGGAGGGAACATGAAGACAGTTATATCCTTTATGAAGTGAACTATAGCCAAGAAAAACACACTTCTTCGAGCGGAACTCAAGTTTACGACTATTGTAGGGGCGAAGATGCGGCCAACAAGCGCACCCAAACACTTTAAGAAAAGTGTAGTCTGGCACTTCGTTAAGGAGGACTTCAAGAGGAGTTTTCAAATTCAGCACACGTGTAGGCATGCGGTTAATAAGAAAACATGCAGTAAAGAAGGCATCACTCCAAAAACAAAAAGGAACTAAAGAATGAGCTAGCAAGGTTAAGCCAGTTTCAACGACATGACGATGTTTTCTTTCAGCAGCACCGTTTTGCTGATGTGTATGAGGACAGGACACAAGATGAGAAATTCCAAGTTGTTAAAAAAAGGTGTCGAGGTTGCGGTATTCGCCACCCCAGTCCGACTGAACATGTATAATTTTATGCTTGAGAAGGCGTTCAACATGCGACTGGAATTTAATGAAGATATCAAACACATCAGATTTCTTCTTAAGAAGATAAAGCCATGTAAAACGACTATAAGCATTAATGAAATAACATAATAGTTATGACCACTACCAGAAGTTTGGGAAGGGCCCCATACATCAGAAAACACAATCCCTAGAGGATTGTTGACAACTCGACTTGACGAAGAAAATGGAAGTGATGACTCTTACCCTGTTGACAGGCATCACACACTGCTATTTCTTTGTTATGACTAGACACCACAGGAAGTTCATGACCATGAAGAACATGACGCACTATCAGAATAGCCGGATGTCCAAGACGGGAATGCCACTGAGACGACGAAACACGAACCCCGCTGAAGACTTGAGAAATGTGGGGCACATCTAGGGAGTAATCACCACCACGATAGCGACCTCTAAGGAGTACGTCCCGTGTGGCTAGGTCCTTAATAAAAATATATAATGTGTAAAATTCAACAGAGACATTATTATCATGAGTAAGTCATCGGACAAACAAAAGGTTACGGGTGACAGTAGGAACTCGGAGAACATTAGATAGTTGAAGTTGGCGAGATGTAGATGTGGGAATAGAAGATTGATCAATTTGAGAGATATGCATACCTGACCTGTTTGCTGTATGAACCTTGTCATGGCCCTGGTAAGGCTCAAATCGACCAAGCTTGCTGAGTTCACTCGTCAGATGGTCCGTAGCACCAGTGTCCATGTACCAGCAGGGATCAACTGAGTAGGAAGGGGTGTGCCCTTGTGTCGCCATGGCAGCTTGATGCTCATTATTGCGTCCATCATTTCCAATGCCAAGGAAGTCCCGCTTGAAAAATTTGTGTCAGCAGGAGGCGAGGTTACCAGGGATACCGCACAACTAACAAGGAGGGTGGTTGCCTTGGTTACCACACACCGGGCAGCCCGAGCGATAGGACACCCCCTGGCCCCCTTTGCGACCACCGTTGGCGCCATTGGTGGCTGGCGCCAGTTGAGGTGATGTAGAGAGAAGGGGTGGCTTGCCGGTGGAGAGGTTGTTGGAGCGGGCACTGGAATTGGGGCGAGAGCCGCCCCGGTACGCCGCATTGGCAGAGGAAGTGTCGTGGTAGACCTCTGCAGCCTGGGGGGTCTCGATGCGTTGCTCCGTCCCAAGAAGACGAGCATAGATATCGCGAGGAGTGATCTGTGTCTCACGGCCGTGGATCGCCTCAACAAGAGAATCATAGTCACTATCAAGACCGTTGAGAACATACGAGGTAAATTCCTCATCATTGAGTGGTTTGCCAATGGAAGTAAGTGTGTCAGCAAGAGACTTGATCTTGTTGAAGTAGACCGAGGCAGAAAGGTCGCGTTTCTTCAAGTCCTGAAGTGGGCCACGAATCGCCATATAACGTGCCGTGGACTAAGACACAAAACTTCCATCAAGAACAGACCACACGTCTTGTGACGTGGTGGCAGAGAGAACCATGCCGGAGAAAACATCAATGAGAGAAGCTCGGATAGCAGAGAGGATCGCTTGATCCTGAGCAACCCAGGAACGGTATGCCGGGTTGAGCAATGTGACAAGAGCACCGGTGGCCGTAGTCTGTGATAGGAACTGTGTGGGGCACGACAATGTCTCATCAACAAAACCGTCGAGATAATGACTGCGATGGAGCGGCAGGACCTATGCACACCAGTAGAGGTAATTATCAGTAGACAACTTGACGGTCAGGAGATGACCAAAGTGAAACGGCGGCAGCAATGGCGCCTCGGCCACTGGCTGCATGGAGATGTCCGGGGTAGCCCGGGCAGTCGGAGGCCCAGTTGTGGTTGAGGAAACAAGGGTCGACGAGGCCCCGTTCTGGATGTAGGTCGAAGTTGCAGGAGCAGTAGTGTTGGAGTAGACATCATGCATGCCCATCATCTACTGATGGAAGTACGTAGGTGCACCTAATGGAGCCTGGGCGATGTAGCCCGGCAGTGGTTGCGCGAGGTAGCCCGGCGATCTTTGTTGCACGCTGGGGAAGATAGATGGTGCACCCGGCTAAAGGTTGGCGAAGACAGCCGGGGCGCCCGATTGGTGGGAGAAGACGGGGCCGGCGGCCATGGTGCCGATGGGAAAAGCAGGCAGTGATGGGCTAGTACCGGCATGAGAAACCCCAGTAAGGAGAGATGAGAACATGGATGGTAGAGTGAACGTTGTGGATGAGGTAGTGGACGACATGGCAGCGGCGGCGGCGGCTGTGAGATGCGGAAGCTATGGCGTAGCAGAACCTAGTCTGATACCATTTTAAAGCTTGGTTTAGGTAATGCCTTTCGATTAATTGTCCCTACCACTTAGGGTGGCATTGTATTGATATATATTAGAAGGTTACATGTACAAATACATGTTGTATTCAGAGTACAAGTCATATACGACATCTAATAGTGAAACATGTAGCATCAACGTCAAAGTGGTGTTTTTCCCGTTTATATTTGGCAAAATAATGTTGTATTGTTCTTTCGACAACTCTCATATTTGCATGATATCATGGATTCATGGTTACATTATTTGTTTACTATTATATTTTTGCCCTTTGAGGCTTTGATTTCAACTGATGTACTGTTCTTTCAATTACTCTCACAAAATCATGTAAGATTGTTCTTTAAGAATCTTATCATTTCCTGTAGTACATCCCTTGCTTTGCAACAAAATGTGTAGTACAAAATCTTGGCCCTCACATAACTAACGACTCTAGGGATATCATATTTGCCACTAACCACGCATTTACAATCGATGTTCGTGCACAACTTGATCGAGATGGTCACTCCTATTTTCAAGCGGGCTTTTGGGGAGACATTTCTAAGTTTTATGTACTGAAAGTCGACATTAAAATTATGCCGCACCTAAAGGAGCCTGGTTATACCATAGATGCTATCTTCCCGGCCGACATCATCCGTACGAACATTGTTAAAAGTAACTATTCTATCGAGTATTTGCATGTTTATTTATGTAGTAATGTTGAAGTAATTGTGTAGTATTTAAGCAACTAATTGTGATTTCATTTCCTGACTTTATTAAGTTTGTTACTACCTAGTAACTTCTAATTACCAATCCACCATTCTTATGCCTTGTTCTAACTAAATAATCCCACTCGTCTCACTCCTCCACTCCTATCAGAGAGTACCATCACTGAGGAGACTCCGAAGTTGCCTATGTCGCTAGCTACAGAGGTGGAGGATGGGACTGCCAACAAGCGGAGGCAGGTTGAACCAGGACCGCAAGAGGCTCCGGTGGGCCTAGACATCATCAGCGACCTCCTCGAAGATCTATTGATAGTATTCATCTCCCTCCTCCCAATAAAAAATGGCACGGAGACAACTGTCCTATCCCAGCGGAGGTGCCCGCTATGGCGCACCTCCCCTCTCAACATCATCGACAACCAGAAGCCCAGCAGTAACTATGACCGTCGCCTTGGCAAGTTGTCGCACATCCTCCGCATGCACCTTGGCCCGGTCATAGGCGTTAAAATCGGCAGGTTTCGTTGCACTGACAAGGCAAAAGCAAAGCTTGACGGGTGGTTCATATCCCCCTCCCAATATCAGCTCATTTCTCTAAGGTTAAATTATGGATACATGCGCTTGCGGCCAAGGTCCCCACTCCTTGTCGTGCCCATGCTACGCCCCGCCTATTTCATGAGCTACATTTTCCCCCAAATTAATGACACACCCACTCTTGTTCTCCCTCGACTTAAGCTGCTCATTTTCTTCGGTGTCCAAATCATCAAGGGGGACATGGAGCGCCAGCTCTGCGGCTGAAATGTGCTCGAGCACCTTCATCTTGATGTTGTCATTGGGTTGAGTAGCCTCACCATCGCCTCCATGATTCTCCAAGCAATTTATGTGTGATGTTGGTGCTCCAACACGAGATCAGTGAAGGTGTGTCATTATATGGTCATTGAGGATGCAACTTTACTTCAGAGATTGGTTGTACTCTATCAACAAGGTCCAACAAGAATCAGTGTCATTTATGCACCAAAATTGACAGTGTTGAGCTACTCGTCTGCCACATTCTCCAAAAAAAATATTTGATACATCACCATTCAGGTACACTAGTCTTCTTCTTCTCCTTCTTATTCAAATTAATGTTTCCTAATTTTCAAGATGTATGTTCGTCTATCATCTAGAAAATAATTACGACAAGCTTGACCCCATCGCTGCGCTTAGTGAAGGTCTTGGCACTAGAATCTAACGGCCCCGACCTGGGTTTAGTTGCTAGATTCCTGAAATGCTTTCTGTGCATGCAGAAGCTATATTTCGAGGTGATGCTCCTATCCTGTGGAGTGCTAACCACAACGGATTTCAATTTTTGGTAACTTTTCCCCAGTTTACAATGACATCTATGTGTCCCAAACATATGTTTGGGGGTGCTTTGATGTCAAAATGCCTAATGCACGACTTTGACGTGGTGCCTAGTTCGCATACCGGAAAGTCCCCATAGTGAAATATATCTACGTACGTAAGTGTAGTATGCCTCCTCCCACCTCCCCCTCCTTCAGGTCTAAGCCAGTGTAAGGGATTCATGTGTATGCACGCACTCATACTAGCGGTCAAAGTGATAGACAACGTGGGCCGACGAATGAGTGTGTCATAGATAACGCGCGAGGGATTGTCCAAGGGACGACCACTACCGCATGCATGTGTCCCAAACATATGTATGATGTTGATGTGTCTTGTTTTAAATATCCAATGCGCAACTTTGATATTTTTGTGTTGGAACTGCCTGGCAAGACGGAAAATACCGCACGGAGGCCCGTGACAACAAGTGTGCCAGAAGCCCCCCCCCCTCGACCACCACCCAATAACACTACCATCTTGAGGTGCATGCGTCAAACTATTTATGCAGTGAACATGGGACATATGAGTTCGTCCTAAGATTAGAAAATTTTCATAGATCATTCGACATGTTTATACGTTAAATAATGGCAAGAAATCTCAAACATCTTGGCGTCATGGAAAAAATTGAAAATCTTGGTTATTAAATAGCTAGTCTGCAAACATTGAAAATATTTGTTTTAAAATTCAAGTAAATAAAAAACTCAGCGGAAATTCATGAAACTTTGCATGTTGTTTCATGATATATGACACCAATAGGCTGTGATATTTTTTGGCCAAATTCGAGACAAGTTTTGACATACTCTTGTCACAAATGTGAGATTATCAAAGGTTGATACACATAATTGTCATGTTATCATCGCAAATGATTAAATTACCAAAACCGTGTGTGTTAGCCTAAGAATATATTACGTGTGTCGTACCATCAGACTTGAGTTGACGGGACGGATGCGAGCCGTCTGCTGCTCAGGCTAACGGGGAGGCGTGCGAGCAGTACGCCGCTTAGGCTGACCGGGAGGCGTGCATGCATGTGTATGAATTGATGGGATGCGTGCGAGCAATTCGTGCGAGCATGGATGCGAAATGATGGGTGGCATCCGAGAAGTCCGGCGCGATAGCTCTCCTTTTACGTCTCCTGCCTAGCCCGCAACTACTCCATATTAATCACGCCTGTGCCGCTTCTTATAAAAGGAGGCCGCACTTCCCACTATCTCTACACACTGCCTGCATCCTCGCTGCCGTTACCAGTCGTCAACGCTCTCAGAGGTGTATCAAATGGCGATGAACAATCGCACCATGGGAGGAACTGGAGACGCGGGGTTCGAAGCTGGGGCGGATGAAGTACCTAAGCATCTCTTGATGCTTGGCGACGAGGTTGCCCTCGCCACCGATGAGGTCTCGTGCGGACAAAAGCGCGGCCCTGACGTTGTAGCCGCCATCATGCATCCCGAGCCGGAGGCGGTGGTGCATAGAGACTAATACCACTTCTCCGATGACGACTCTAGCAACGACGACTCTGACGACTGAGAGACGACCGAGAACCGGTTAGACCCTTATTTTGGTAAATATATCCTAGGGTATCTCTGATTAGTTTTGTTTCCCCCTTTTTGGAATGGAAATCCCGGGGTTTATGTTATTTCAATCCATGAAATCAAAGTAAGTCTTAGTAGATCCGTGTAGTGTACTTATTGATTATTCGATAGGTAAATGATGAGTGATGTGGATATGTGAGATATGTACAAATGATTACACTAATAATCTGTCTGCGGTTATAGTGATCTAATGTTTGATCTACACGAATGATTATTTTACTAATAACCGGTATAGGATTAGTGATTGTGTTAATAATCTGTAGCCAGATTTTAGAATCGATTTGCATGGCCTACATAGATGATTATGCATGTACCCCTCTGTAAATAAATATAAGATCATTTAGATCACTACTTAATTTCGTGATATAGGGAGTAGTATTTACTCGAAAGTTCCTAGTTGACAATTATGAGTTCATGCATTTATAAACATGTGTTAATAACTTTGTTATACTACATTGCGTGTGCTCTCATTTTATGCAATTAATTCATCAATATCACATTTTTTATTATATTTATAGGTGCTATCTGGCGATGTCGACAGCTATAAATATGGCCAGAGGAGGTACAACAAACAAAAGCTCAGGGAGCTCTATGCGGGACAGCATGAGCATTGTATCAGGACCTGGAATGGGGGCTTCCGATGCCCGTTCTACAACCAAAGGCTTAACATAGCGTTTGCAAGTGTTTTGGCGCATGCAAGAGGACAAGATGTTGGCTCTTTAAGACAGAAGTATTTTCGCAGGGTGGTCCACGCCGCGTATGCGGAGTACCTGGAGAAAGTTTACATTGTTCGTGGGTTCAATCAGGATTGAGTTGCATATATATGTCCAGCACTACCCTAGCTATCTAGTTTGTGCGTCTTATATCTATGCTTGTATATGTTTATTATGTGATGATCTAGATGTTGGTGAGACTTTGTGTTATGAACTATGTAGTGCAATCTAAATGTAGTCTAGAGCTGCAATCAGTTTATTTGATGGAATATTTATTCTTATCTTAGACTTCACACACATTTTAATTACTACTACCAATGGTTTACCCACAACATGCACAACTACGTGTGAGTCTTGGCGAATTTTTTAACATTATGCTTATTACTGTAAAAACTGCTAGAGTTAGCTTGAAACTTGTAAAACGTGGTAACAAATACAGGAGTCACATGAAAATGGAAATGTGCACACCACCTACAAACGTGGTAATTTTCCCAGATTGAAATCGTGTGTGATGACTAACATTGTGCCACGACACGCATGTCCTGATTGGCCACAACGCATTATCGCAGATCGCACGTCTACAACCGTAGGATTTACACAAATCTAATAGTAGTCCATATCCCTCACATCGGAGTGACATCTACCACACACGGTTGTTCTACTAAACCCTAGCCTACGAAGCGCATTACTAATCTGGCCCATAAAACCCTCACCACCCACGCGTTCAAAAACCCTCACCTCCTCCCCAGCCACACTCTGCTTGTCACCACCTATCGCAGCAGCATCCAATAAGCTCGATGCATACCATCGCCGCCGGCTGCCGCCAAACCCCATCGCATTTTGCTAGAGCCGCTTGCCGCCACCAATTTGCACTGGCTTTCTCAACGCTGCTCGTCGTGGACCTAGCTCGGTCCGATTGGGAAATTTGCGGTATTGGGGGCTTCTCTCATGGAGAACCACATAAATAATTTACTGAAATATTCGCTCATCTCTTATCCCAGTCCGTCTGTCCTGGTTAATCACCTGACCTAAATAGTGGTGAATTCATTTCTTCTAGTTGATTCGAAGGTTTTCATTCATAGAGTGCGTATTGCAAGGACACATCAGGACTATGCGGCCACGGGTAGAGAAACAATAAGTTTCATCTCAGCATACCAGATGACTTCACGAAGCGCACAGTATGTTCAATCTCACACTACTATGGTTGGCCTGGCCAACTTTTTTGAAGATATAACATATACTAAATATTTCTATGTTTGGATAAAAGGTGCCACATGTAGCATCAACGTCAAAGGGGAGTTTTTCCCATTTATATTAGGCAAAATAATGTTGTATTGTTCTTTCGACATCTCTCATATTTGCATGATATCATGTATTCATGGTTACATTATCTGTTTACTTATAGATTTTTGCCATTTGAGGCATTGATTTCAACTAATGTATTGTTCTTTAAATTACTCTCACCAAATCACGTAAGATTGGTGTTTAACAATATTATCATTTCCTTGCTTTGCACTAAAATGTGTAGTACAAAATCTTGGCCCTCACATAACTGACGACTCCAGGGATATCATATTGGCCACTAACCATGCATTGACACTCGATGTCCATACACAACTTGATCGGTATGGTCACTCCTATTTTCACGCGGGCTTTTGGGGAGACATTTCTAAGTTTTATGTACTGAAAGTCGACACTAAAATTATGCCGCACCCAAAGGAGCCTGGTCATACCAGAGATGTTATCTTCCCCGACGACATCATCTATCCAGACATTGTTCGAAGTAAGTGTTCAATCAAGTATTTGTATGTTGATTCATGTAGCAATGTTGAAGTAATTGTGTAGTATTTAAGCAACTAATTGTGATTTCATTTCCTGACTCTATTAAGTCTGTTCCTACCTAGTCACTTCTAATTACAAATCCACTATTCTTCTGCCTTGTTCTAACTAAATAATCCCAGTCGTCCCACTCCTCCACTCCTATCAGAGAGCACCATCACTGAGGAGACTCCGAAGTTGCCTATGTCTCTACCTACAGATGTGGAGGATGGGACTTCCAACAAGCGGAGGCAGGTTGAACCAGGACTGCAAGAGGATCCGGTGGGCCTAGACATCATCAGCGACCTCCCCGATGATATGCTGATAGTCATCATCTCCCTCCTCCCCCAAAAAAATGGCACACAGACAACCGTCCTAACCTTGCGGTGGCGCACCCTATGGCGCCTCCCCTCTCAACATCATGGACGACCAGAAGCCCAACAGTAACTCTCACCGTCGCATCGGCATATTGTCCCACATCCTCCACATGCACCTTGGCCCGGTCATAAGCCTTAAAATCGATAGGTTTTGTTGCACTGACAAGGTTGAAGCCAAGCTTGACTAGTGGTTCCTATCCCCCGCCCTAGATCAGCTCAAGTCTCTCAGGTTAAATTATGGATACATGCACTTGCTGCCAAGGTCCCCACTCCCCGTCACGCCCATGCTACGCTGCGCCTGTTTCATAAGCTGCACTTTCCCCCAAATTAATGACACACCCACTCTTGTTCTCCCTCAAATTAAGCTTCTCATATTCTTCGGTGTCTGAATCATCATGGAGGTCATGGAGTGCCTACTCTGCGGCTGTAATGCGCTCGAGCACCTTCGTCTTGATGTTTTCAATGGGCTGAGTAGCACCACCATCGCTTCCATGACTCTTGGAGTAATTTATGTGTGTTGTTGGTGCTCCAACACGAGATTAGTTAAGGTGTGTCATTATATGGTCATTGAGGATGCACCTTCACTTGAGACATTGGTTGTAGTCTATCAACAAGGTCCAACAAGAACCAGTGTCATTTACGCGCCGAAATTGATAGTGTTGAGCTACTCGTCTTCCACATTCTCCAAACTTGTTATTGGATACATCACCATTCAGGTACACTAGTCTTCTTCTTCTCCTTCTTCTTCACATTACTTTTTCCTAATTTTAAACATGTATGTTTGTCTATCATCCGGAAAATAGTTCCGATAAGCTTGACCGCATCGTTGCGCTAAGTGAAGTTTTCGGCACTAGAATCTACCGGCCCCGACNNNGATCTAGTTGCTAGATTCCTGAAATGCTTTCCGTGCATGGAGAAGCTATATATCAAGGAGATGCTCCTATCCTATGAAGTGTTAACCACAACGGATTTCAATTTTTGGTAACTTCTCCCAAGTTCACAATGACATATATACTACGATTTCTAAAGGAATATTTGGAGGATTTTAATAAATATATGTTGTTTTCTCCTATAGTGGTTCCTTGATTCGTATGATTACATTCCATATGTATTTATCCTACGGATTCATTTGTACTAGTTTTCATTGCAAACTTTCCACCCACTCCAACCTCTTCTGTAGAATACTATGTTTTCCTATAGTTTACTCAAATGCCATGTTAATCATGTCGGATCAAAGATGGCTTGTCACTCTATTTCTTTTATTTTAGATGTCCTGCAAATCAAAGACTCTCATAGTGCTCAAAACTTCATCTTCACAATAGCACATTCTCTTCTCTTTTGCAGATCCGATTAGGCCAAGAAGCAGATAATGTGATGCGGTATTATGGCATTCCCATTCAATGCCTGGATCTCCATCTATCCGAAATTACTTTGAACTCCTACGAATGTACCTTATCGGAGATTGAATCCGCCAGGTTCTTTGTTTCAAAAGAAAGTGTGCTAAAGGTAATGAGGTTGGGCATACGTTAAGAGCACGAAAATGAATGGATTGCTGATCAGCATCGGCGTCTTCAGCGGAATGGAAAAGGCTCTGCGAAAGCTCAGATGCATTTTGAAAATTCATATTTCACAGTAATAGGAAGTCGGTATGTAAAGCCCATACATGACTTGTCACTAGCTAATCCCTTTGCAGAAACAATGAAGATGCAAGATAAGTTGTAAATATCAGTTTGGACCTTTCGTATGTTCATTTTCATTTCCAATATCAGTTTGAACCTTGTAATCATTGAATCTAAGCCATGTCATATTTTTGCCATCTGTGATACAATTAGTGTAGTAGCAGTGTATGAGACTCGTATTTTGGCAGTACTATTTTGACTTTAATATGCAATGCACGATTGATATCTGGACCTTAACATGTAAACGACTTGATTTAATTACCATTCTGGCTTGTGTTTGCCTGTCGGTCTCAACGCAAATGATTTGTATGACGAAACCGACAACGATCATTCCCATTATCGCACACGACTTTCATTCATTACCCATGTGTGAAACAGTCACCTCATCACACATGGTGCTTAGTGTTGAACATGTGCGCTGCTTTAAGTCATTAAGAAACTTCATTTTTTCCAACTGTTTTCCATATAACGCCCACAATAATGTGGGGTTCTTCCAGCCAACCGGTGACCAAACAAGCCGGGCAAGGAAGCTTTGCGGTTTCACGGGAACAGGATCACTAGCGGTACGTTAGCACCTCTTCGAGCTGGCACGTGGCCAAACAAAAGGCGTGTGCACGCACTCGTCAAGCCGGCACTACAATCCCCCGCTTAGAAGGTGGTGACAAGATGTGCAGATTACAGTCCGCCCAACCCTCATTTACTTCACCTCTCTTTTAACCTCTCGTCTCTCTTAAAGATTTCCCCACAACACAAGAAGCACACCCACAACACCAAATACAAATATGATATCCATCTCGGCTCCAATGGCGGCACTCCCAATGCCTGCTGATGATGAGCGGTTGTTCACCATTCTTGCCTCTGTGGACACCCATGTATGGTCCAAGGACCTCTCAGTGGTGTACACCAACGACCTAGTATGGGTGGGGAACTCCATCCACACCATGGAGCGTTTGCTTGATGAGGACACGTACCAAGTGGTCGGCTTCGACCACGTGTACACCGGCGGTCGTGCCAGGTATGATAAGAAGTTTGTCGTCGCCTAGCTATGCGCCCGCCATCACATGCTTGTCTACCACTACAGGCTGGCCACAAGGCGTTGCGAGTGTTTCGCGAGGTTTGTCAACAACGCCGACTACATATTCCGTACAGTGGATGCCACCAACGATGAAAATGCACTCAAGACCATGGGCTTGGCCTGTCGGTTGCCTGCCATAGTGCTTGGGTGCGAAGACTGGATGAAGATCACGTCAA